>JANHFX010018880.1:0-18378 GCA_027560015.1 Chloroceryle amazona | reverse complement strand
TTGCAGTTCAGCCGAAAACAGTGAAGGGAACCCGGGAGGCGCTGTTTCAGTACCCCCCACCCAGGCGGTTGCCCGACGCTTTGAAAGAAGCAGCCTGGGGACGGACGGTTCCTTCTGCTGAAAGCTTCGCCTCCCGTCAGACGGGGAAAAAACCCACCACCACCAAAGTTGTTTATTCCGGAATAACTTCTCCAGTTTTACCCGCCTGGGGCTAAAGGAATAAGAGAAAGAAGAGCTTCAGGTGCCCATTCACTATCACAACCCCCAGCACCCCACGCGGTGGGGTCACCCCTTGACGCTCCAGCAGCTTCCACAGCCTCCCCTATGCACCCTCCTCCCGGCCACGGGGCTGCGGGCAGGTTCCTGCCCGCCCCCTCCCACAGTTCCCGTTCCCTCTCCCGCTCGGCACCCCCACGTCCCAGCTCCCTCGTCAGCCGGTGGAGAAAGACAGGAGCGGCCTCGTGCAATACATTGCCAAAACAGGGCAGGGTGCACTCGTTCAAGGGGGTTGGGGAGAACAAACTGTCCCCCTGCCATTGGGCAGAGAGAGTATCAGCGGCTATGTCCCTCTATGAGGAAAGGTCAGCTCCATGCGACAGTCGCTAATATATTTGACTTTGTCAACATTTCTAAGGGGTCCGAGATCCAGCTGTTTGTTCCTGTGAGGCAAGCAAGATCCTGGCATCCTTTCCTCAGCCCAGGTGCAGATGTTCACTGTCTCTGTTTGGACCACCACATTCACTTTTTTTCCTTTGACTCCCACTTGATATCATCACACCATCATATTTTTAAATGGGAAAATTAATATTTTAAAGTCCAGCCTAAGGTAATAAGGGTATCTGATTCACATTTACTGTCAGATATGATGAAAAGGACCAGATTCCTTTTCTGGCCCTTGTATGGGCGGTTACCTCAGGCTACTTACAATCCTAAAGCAGGAAGACGAGTTGCAGTTAATGAAACCATTCAGAGGGTAAATTATTTGCCCAGATGAATACAAATAGCAGAATCTGTCCCATAGATGGAGAACTGCAGAATCATTCAATAGACTTATTTTAATGTGCATCTTCTATAAGTTGCTGTGGTGCACATTTTTTTTTAGTAAATTAATGGTAAAAAGGGAAAGTTGTAGTTGGTAAAATTATGTCTATAATTATGCTGTTGGAGATCTGGGTTCAGAGAACTGTGTTTTGTACCATCATGTCCAACTTAATGAAAAAAATCTCCCTGTACAAGCCATTAAAAAGAAAGATGTGTCTATTGACACGATGGAATTTTACCACTCAGAACAGCGAGGGGATGAGCACAGGTGCGGCAAACTTGCTGCTACCCACAGCTTTTGCATTATCAGTACTGTTCTCCCCTACATGGCAGAGCCAGGCTTGAAATACGGCTTCTAATTAGAAGGCAGACTATGGCAGAAAAGAAAATGGAAACATAGAAACATTGCTGAAAATATTACAGCTTTCTAGAGATAGGCAGTGGAGAGGGGGATGCAAGAAAAGCAAAACCACTTCCATGTGCAAAGAACCTCTGAGACATAACCACCATCACTAGCCACATCTTCTGACATTAGTGTGTTCTCTCTCTCCATCACCTGATGACTTCACCTGCAGAGGCTGTCTACAGCCATCCTTTCTGCCTTTATTTTTCCCTGATCCTTTTACCGAGAGGAAGGTTCCTTTAGAGGCAGTAGCCTAAAGGAACCCCAGTCTGGTTCTGGGGAATGCAGCAAGTAGGGAAGACTGATTGGGCAACGATGATCTGAAAACTTTTAATCCTACTTCTCAGTCTGATACAAAATATTTTCAGAACCTGTCTCTGACCAGTTTTGAGTCTTCATTTGGAAATTCCTGGGACAATAAGTACAAAAGGGCAAGAGGGAGACTTTCCCAGCCATTCCTCTGTAGGGAGTACCAGCTAGGCTTGACCACAGCCAAACATCAGCAGCTGCTGCTGCCACCTAGGAGGGAAAACTGCAGATCTGCCATACCAGGATGTCTGAAAGAATCCTGAGATGGAAGGGGATGTGTCACACATGGAAGAGGGATGAAGATAGTGGGGGAAACTCAAGCACCAGAATATCTCCCTACTTCTTGGTCCTAAGCTGTCTGGGTAACATCTTAGGCACAAAAGTATATATTTTATAGTTCATTTTTCAAGAGTGGATCTTGACTTTTTTTTGGGCATCAGCATTCCCTGAAAAAAATATTATGTATCATTATTTCATTTCCCTGAGAGTCTAAGTATCATTTGTGTTTTAACTATAGTTCTGAAAACAAATCTTAATTACTCCTGACTTTGAGCTAGGAGCAAGACCTTTGAGCTAGGAGCTAGACTTAGACTCCCAGGTCTAGTTAGGTGTCCTGGCTGAGCTGCTGTAATTGTAACTGAAAGAAAAAAACATGTTTCTTCCTCGTCTACCAATCCCTCCCTGTTTGCCCCTTGGTCTTGCCTGACTGGTCTAGTCCCTTCCAGCAGTGACAGTTGTGTCTCGCTGCCCAGTGAGTTTCCTCAACTCATTAACAGGGCAGAGAACTGCAAAGCTTTCCTTTGCCGAGGTTATGCTCACATAGGTTAGAAGTCCTGAGGATGCCTCCAGCATGCAGGCAGAACTGTTGGAGGGAGGTGCTCTGAGATGCAGGAAGCAGAACTGTCCCACTGGCGCAGCTGTACCGCGCGTCTCCACGTTACGGGTGCAATGCGATATTGCAGATAAGGTCGTCTAAATGGAAACGGTTGCTGAAAGGAACAGTCCTGTCCCCATTTTCACCCCAGCCATATGCTTCCACTGCTTCCTTGGCAGTTGGATGAGGGCAGTTAGGCCAGCGGGCAGCACCTGTAGGTTTCTGAGTGTGCCTTTCATTTCCTCCCAGGGTAACAGCTAAAATTTGTTGGGGTTTGGGGTGTGTAAGGAGCCCCCATCCTTCCCTTTGGTTTGGGAACAGCTGGTACACATAGCAAGTGCAACTCTACCTTTAACATGTTGGTCTCTGCTGCTTTGAAATTATGGAATAAGAAGAAAAAGGTTAAGAAAGTTTTTATTATAGTTTTAATGAAGCTTTTGAATAGTTTTAATAAAAAATAAAAGTACAAGGTGAAAGGAACCTAATGAAGCAAATGCCAAGTCACATGACACGCACATTAGACTGTTTACTAGGTTCATTTTATGGTAAATCCCACAGGAGGCATTTTCAGGGAATAAAGCCCCATTTTCTCAAAAGATTTAAACAGAGAATTCAGAGAGGGGAAAAGGTTTGTATATGGTGGTTCAGTCTCTGAACTTTCAAGCATCTCACTGACTTTAGTGGAAGTGAAAAGTTGGACAATCCCGGTAAATATATATGTGTGCATACACATATCTTCCTATATGTACCTGTATGCATACACTCATACACACATATACATAGGCATCTTCAGGACAGATCAAAGATTGACCCAGAAAGCTTGGATTCAATAAAAGATAAAAGACTACGTGCTTTAGGATCAGCTTTCATAACAATCTTTTGCTAGCTGAAAAATTCAAAGCTAGTTTTAGATTTCTCTAAACCTCAAGGTTCTTCAGACTAACAGAGTTAATTCCAGTCCATCATCTGTAAAATATGCATCTAAGCGTCTCTCTGTCCCATAGCAGTTTTCCCTTGGAAAAAACCCCTGCATCAGAGAAACTTTGCTTCCTGTATATATTAAAATGTGACTATTTCACATTGCATTCCTGTATTCCTAAAGGAAGCTATATTCCTATTCTAATTCTGAGAAATAGCTTGATGGAAATTAATTAGTAGAAGTTGAATTAAAGCAAGCGACATCAAGGGCAGTAAAAATAATCCTGGACTAACAGTATTAGTTTCTACCCAATTAACTTGCCAAAATGTTTGAAATACTGCCTAGAGCATGATGACAATATCAAGTTGGTCTCTCTTCATCACAAAATTGTGCATCACTGGTGACAGTTTGGAGCTGTAATAACCACAGGCTTCGGCAGCCAGGAGCAAGACACCTTGGCACAGGCAAGTGGAAGAACCTGGCATGGTGTCTACCTGTGCTGTGTACCAACACATGGGCTCAGCAGCTCCTCCAGCCAGGACCATGAGGAGTCCTCAGTCCATGAAGTTGCTGAGCCCACACATTTATCGTTGCCTTCAGGCACAAACTGCATTGCACAGGTTCAACTTTTATTAGGCTGTTAGTCCTTGTTTTCCTAATTACTTAATTCTTTATGAGAGTTAAAGTTAAAAGAAAAAAAAAGTCAGTCATTAAGAACTACCTTGGCACTCAAGCTAATGAAATGTAAAACTGGATCATTAGAAATTATTCTTCTGCTTGATTGATTTCATCACCTTCTGTCATTAGCACTAGATTGTCTGTGGAAATAGGGTATGTTTCTGCTAATATTTCACAAGGCACCCATGAATCTCCTATTTTCCTGCTAGAAGCTCAGGAAACTTTCAAGTGCTGTTCAAATCTACCTTGAAAATATATTTTAACATAGAATTATTTCTTTCTCATTTACTGTGGCAGAGCTGAGGTACTGAAAAAACATCACAAGGTTTGACATAGGTTTCAACATGTCCTTTAGGCAGTGCAATTCCCCTGCAGAGTACTGAGCCTACCAGAGGAATCCAAATGTATTTTCTCATTTATGCCATTAATCAAAAAGAATATGTTGCAAACTACTCACAAAAGTTTTATTGCATCAGCAGGCAGTGAGTTTCTTGGGTCACATTGCAAACCAGAAGCAGAAAAGTGGCATGATATAAAAGAGAGTATAGTTTTGTGGACAAGGGAAAAGCCCAGAGTAATTCACTGATTTAAACAAGGAAAACTGTTTAGACAGAAAATGCTTTTCCATGTATATATAGAATAAAGAATTCGTAATATATTTTAGTTGTCCTGTTTGCTTTTTATTTGCAGCGGATATTTCTTAAGCATAGTTGCTCATGAAGACCAAAAGATATTTATTTTCTTCTTTGCTTTTATCACTTTCCAGATTCCAAACTGCAAATTTTAATTGTTCCACTCTTCTCATATATCCCCTTCCAAATAATCTCTTTCTAACCTCATGCCAATTTTTCCCTCTTGTCTGGAAACAGTATCATCTGGAGAAGCCAGTGAGATACCTTGGCAATGAGTGGGGCAGGTTGCGGTTTACTTATAATTCTTCAGATTAGATGGAACAATCAAGATGTAAAAATATTCTGGGATTTTTCCCACATGTCAAAAATGATGCCTGACACAGCATCACCTATTCTTTCTCTGCTACATTCTTTGCCTATTCATGCTACCAGTCACATACTGGGGTGGGGGGAAGGTTTAATTACTTGTAAAATGAATCTTCTTCAGTTTACAAGTGAAATTATAAGTGGAATTGTCTTTGCCTGGGATTGGTGGGCAAGTTCTCAAGTCAGTGACAGATTTTCTAGCCTAAGAGGGTGCTCTCCAATAGAATCTGCTACTGTGTGCCATGTCATATGTCCATCTGTCCACAGTGTCTGAAAGGGAGAACTGAGAAGAGAATACGCTGCAATCTTTTTCCACTCTTTCTAGATGCAGTTTCTATTCCTCACGCCAAGTTCAAGGCAAGTGATCTCATTATACCAATACTGAATCTGGTTCTCTGTAGCCTCCCTTTAGGAGAACCTGAAGCAATTCCAGAAATATTCTGAAGTTGTCCTAAGGTTATGTAGAAAGAAAAAGAAATGCCATTTAATAAGCTAATACCCTGTGGCCTCTTACATTCTGCTGTTTTTCACATGAATGATCTGAAATCATATAAATAGGCAGATTAATTTACACAATGTACATAAGACATTCACGGGGCTGCAATCATTTAGATATGGTAGCTCAAAAGTGTGAGAGAGTTAAATGACGTCTTTTCTAGTCCAATGACTGGATTATACATTGTAGTCTATTAAGAAGTTTCTAAGGCTTGGATACTGTTAGAAAAGTTACCATATTGTCCTATAGATTAAAACTGGACTAGCTCTGTCGTTGCATACTCTGAAAGTAGTTTGTTAGGAATTTGCATCAGGCTGATTTTAAATTTATTTCACTGGCAGACTGATCTGGGGTAGCCAAGGCATGCCCACTTGCACTTTGTTATGGCATAGATTTTAAAATACAGCTCAGGTATTTCCAGAGGTCTGCAAGCTCTCTGTTACTAGCAGAGAAATGGAAAGCAAACTGATTCCTGGAGATGGAAAAAGGCATCTCCGTTGTAGGCACAAGTGACCACCAAGTGGATACTTTATATATTGCACATGAAGGGGTTTGTAAACTATGAATAGATCTTCCAGAGAGAATCTGTGATGCGCTTCTCCATTCACATGAGAAAAGCTGAATTTAGAGCAATTTTCTAATTGTTTTTCTTTTTTTCTTTTTTTTTTTGGCTCAAGGGCTGTGTACTGCAGTACTCTGTTTAAAAATGGAATTAAATGTAGCTCTCATGTATGACATAGATCACAGATCATAGATCATTTACCGATTTACAAGTGGGTATGTCCATATCTTGATTTCTCTTCTAAAAATCCAAATATGAAATATATATATAGAGAGAGAGAGCAGGATCATGGATGACTTTGAGTATTGGTTCTGTACAACTTCATTACTTTCAGTTCTTTCCTTGAAGCTGTTCTCTGCAATTTCATTGTGAATGATGAACGGCTGGGAATGGAGCAAATTGCAAAAAGATCCATTAGTGAAATTCAATTTTCTACTACTCTTTGCAAGTAATTACCTTTTCTCTAGGTAATGTTAGGTAATGTTTGCACACATCCAATGCTGTATGACAGCTGTTTAGGGAAGAGTAGACAATTCAGTTGCTGTACCACTTACAACAAATCACTCATCATTACACGAAGGTTAGATACACACTAGTGCGAGGGACTCCTCTCTGTTACTCCTGAAGAAGAAATTTGAATGTAGGATCCTGTCCAGCTGCCTGAGCAGCAGCAGTGCCAGTGCTGTATGATGTTCCCAGTTACATAGAAGCATCCTCCAGGAATATGAGTGGTTCTGGCAGCCTGGCCTGTTCCTGAGGAGGTCGTTGCTACACAGGCACCAATAGCCAGTGTGACAACCAAGGAGTGCCATGGAGCTGCCTCCTTGCTCTGTGCAGAGGTGTCTGTGGCTGAGAAGCCTCAGAAGTGGATTTCCATGGCTTGTTCCACAGGCACAATCTTTGTACCCAACTTGCAATGCACTTCCTCACACAAACAGAACAGACAGAGAGAAGAATTTGCTTCTCATCAAAACCAAGGTGGTGTGTATGGTTTACTCTGTATGTGGGCCTTTCAGGAGATATAATATTCCTTTCCATGTCTTCCTATGCTATTTCAAATTCTGTCACTGAGGCAGCTCTTCCTACCAAGCCACATTGGGGTTTTTTTGTGAGCTGTCTTTTGATGAGGAACTAAATTGACTCTGAGATGCTTCATAAGGCAAAAATGTATCTTTTGAACAAACTTATTTTGTTATGGGCTGGAGCCAATGGCCACTGCTGTTACTGGGGGTTATCCCACGGTTTTAATTTGGATTTGGAAGTATAAGTATCTTTGGGCTTCAATGTTGTGTGATTACTATAATTCCCACTTAAGTTACCTACCCAGTTGTCCCAATCTACACTTGTGCAAAGGATAATAAAAAAATCTGTCCTTTTTCTTAAAAGCAGAACTTCATAAAAGCTTGAAAAGATGTCTCTGTGCTATGAAATTTTTGTTCCCTGTCCTGGTTTGAGTGAGAACAGACCTGATTCTGTTCAGTGATTCTACTTTTCAGCTCAGTTCTTCTAACTCACTGCACTGTCTGAAGTCAGCAGTGTGTTTTCACAGGCAATGTCTGCTGCTGGCAGTGACAACACCCTGTGTTTAGAGTGAGATACCAAGGGTTGGTGTGCAGACCAAGTCACTGCTGGATCTTGTGCACCACATTGGGGGGTGCAGAAAGTGAATGGCTGCACCTGCAGGGAGGAGTGGGCAGGGCAGGTGACCCCAAACTGACCAGCGAGGGATTCCATCCCATATATGTCATATTCAGTATAAAGCAGAGGGATATGGAGAGTATGGTCCCTCTCTTTGCACTCTTGTCCCGCTTTACCGGCTTGGCCCAGGTCCTCTTTTGGTTCTTTCCTCGAAGCATCCAAGGAGGACTCCATTCTGCCTTGGATCCCAGTTGGTATGTTCCTGAATCCAGTACCTCCTGAACACAGTTCCCATCTGCTGCCCAGTCTAAGACTCTCCCTGTGCCTGCTCCACAGCATCAGTGGTGACAGTGATGTAATTATCATCAGGGGGTTGGGTTCAATACTGTTTTTTTATATATTTGTATATATTCCATTTTTTATTATTATCATTTTCATTTTCATGAAAGCTGATCTAATTGCTAAGTCTCTCTCCCTTATTCCCTTTGGGGAAGGAGAGGGTTAACAGAGAGCACCTGGTATAGGTCTAAGGGGCTGCCCTGGCCCAAAACTGTGACACTCCAGAACTTCTTATAATCACATTGTCATTACATATAGTTTTCTGAAGTCATGTGTTGTCATCCTTTTCATGTCTTCTGTTTTCCATTATTTTTCTTCAGTATAGTTCCATTTTCTTCCCTACTTACATTTTTTCAGTTGTCCTTATTTTTCAATTTTTACCCTTTCTATCCTTCTTAGCTAGTAATTACCAACCACCAACAGCATCTGTTAGTCATTTCTCTCCTCAGAAGACTATGTTCTTCTATAAGGACTCCCTCTTCCAAATACTCAGCAGAGAGGCTTCCGGGCGGGGGGGGAATAAAAAGAGACGTTAATTCTGACCAAGTATCAGTGAAATTACTTTTGAGCTACACTAAAGTACATAAAAGGAGGAATACACTGAGATGCCATTATTAGACAATGTTTGATATTCCTTGTTTTTGTGACTCCCTGTTTCCTGCCCATAACTAAGTTGTGCTTTCAGCCATTGCACACACACACACATTCTTACCAAAAGAACTCCTATCAAGTCGCCCAAAATGAAAAACAGGGATTGCATTATTCTGGATGTGATCCTCAGTCTGGGAAGATGGGAGATCCACCAACAGATGGGGAAAGGAACCACGGTGAAACCACAACAGGCAACAAAGAGCAGTCCTGCAGAGCTGCAACCCTGGAGGAAAATTCCAGCTGGGAAAGCTGGAATAAGCTCCATTTCACTGAGAAGAGCACACAGCGCTGGCCAAGTCTCTTTAATATTTCTCTTTCAATTTGGCAAATCAACAACTCACAAAAAGCAGAAATAAAGTCTCCCAACACTCCAAAATATATTCAAGGAGAAATTGAGAATGACATCTACTCACACACACGGCACGTTCCATGCACTTTCAGCATGGATATACCAGGCATCGTGTTGGGATGGAACATTGGGATGAAATACAAAGTAGTTGAGATTAAGTTGCAAAAGGGTTTTGGCACTGGGGCTCTGTGGCCATTCCAAAGGAAAGTGCTGGACTGAAGCAGTCTCCAGGGCTGTGGTTCTCATTTGCAGTCAGACCACATCTAGTTGGGCTGTTGACCCTTTGCTTGCCTGTCTGTTACACTCGCTTATTGCATGACACAGATCCCACCGTTCCTATCTGAGCCATTGCCTTGTTATATTAATGCAGGGTATCAGGGCAAGCAGGCAGAAGCCCAGAGTGCTTCAGTGACTCTTAGGCAGAGGAACAGACATGAAGTGAAGGGACATGGACACATTTTTTACTCCTTTTAGAGCACTGGCACAGCTGGACTAACACTTCAGCAAGGAAGGAATCATTTGGCATTCCCATTCAATGACTTTCCAAGATATGTTGGCTTAGCAGTTTGTGAGCAAGTCCTCCAAGGTGCTGGGGAAGAACAATTTACTAACAGCCTCTCCCACCGTGAGGGGGTGGGAGGGACATTTCATCTGTGCCTCAAAATCAGAAGGGGGAAGAGTACCTGTCTTCTCTGAGCCTAAGATTCCCACAATAGAAAGACTGCTTCTTCCTGAATGATGTTAGGGCAGTGCTATGGGGAGTGTGCTGCCAGAAGCATCTTGATATTTGGGCAATCTGCACATTGACTTTCTTTTTGTCTGGCACTCTGCCACTCTCTCTGAGATAGTCTCTCCAGCCCATTAGGCAAGTCAGCCAGTCTTCAGGTTTATTTTGGGTTCCTAACAGAAACATTTCCAACATGCTGCTGCTGCATCCTGACAAGAGGACACGGAAAAGACAGATTGCAATGTAGTGTACAGACTTAGCAAAACAGCACTTACAGGGAGGGGCAGAGACACCTTGTAAAAAGCCAGGAAAAAAGGAGTGTAGAGTTATCCAGCAGTGCACTGCAAGACCCTTGTGTTCTCGTGGTTTGCAGATAAATCTAGTGCCTAAAATGAGACACTTCAAGATCCATGGTGCTCTGAATTGGCTTAGTCAAGCAACTAGTGACTGCTGAAGACTTTTTGAATCTTACACAGTTTTGGTACTGTGTGAAGACTCTGGAGGATCTGAAGTTGCAACAAGCTTTTGAGTGTATTTTTTATAAGGAAAGTTACAACTGTAATGTTATAGGGATTACCAGAGTTGCAGAAAGATTTGATGCATCAGCCATTGCACCAAGAGGCTGGCAACTAGAAGATGTTTGTAGGAATCAGTGAGGAATCACCTGTGGGGTGTCATGAGGGACAAATGCAGATCTCTCTGTTCTGAGTTGGACTGGATGGAGACATGGGGTGATATGTGCCCTGGGAATATAAATCCTCCACTCGCCAGGCTCAGTATAGTGAGAGGACACTGGAGATGATAAAAGAAGCAGCCAGTAAATGGTGGGGCAGAGGAAAGGAAGGAGTAGAGAGAAGGAGAAGGGTCCTTTTGTATTTATCATTACTTGGGCTGTTGAGCCACACAGGCCCCATTTTATCCTGGTGCTCCATTATACAAGGGTGGGAAGAAGGGTCATGCGACCAGGACTCTAGACTTCAGTTCTTGTCTCAGTTGTGGTGCTCCTCTGGGTCCACATCTCTGTACACAACAGCAAAAGCTGGGTGCATAGTCCAATGTAGGGTGCACCCCAACAGGAATCTGACCAGGGACTCAGGCACACAGGCACCCTGCAGTGTATGCTCTCATGTAAACATCAACATTTTCTACGTAGGTTAAGTGTAATCTGCCCTGTACTTTGATTACTGAAAAAGAAAACAGTATTTCTTTTGTTGGAGGATCAAACTCATTAATTACTATATGGCACACATGCATATATAGATTAGGAAGGCCATGAACACACCCAAGTGTTCAGCACTCAGCTATTACATGAGTCACATAAGCAGCCCTGCTTTTTTTGGACGCCAGAGCAAGGTTATTTCTGGAGCCATAGTACTGATTGGAAAAGAGGGTCAGTAAATGATGCTTGGATTTGGTTTAGTTTATTTCTGTTCCTCTAAATGAGTTTGGGCTCTAAGGCCACATTCCTCCTACCATTTCATTTTGAAAAGCCAGAGGCAATAGGTGAGGATTAAGCTACTGGAATGTCATTGACAAGGCAATTTCCAGTTCTATTTACTTTTAGTCAAACCCAGCAGAAGTGGGTGTAATTCCACCATTGGATTTGGCCTACCAGCTTTATGTCCTTTTGATGAGTCCAACAGAAACAGTAGCCCACTCTGTTCCCAGATTTCACACTTGGCCAAAAATAGATATGATCAGAAGGCAGAGAGAGAAATAAAGTCCCCAAAAAACATAGTCATCTTTTCACTGACAAATGGCTAGTAGAGAAGAACCAAGCTTAGTTATACAGACATCTATGCCACAACAAGATTCTGCATGGAAAAGTAAACTGCTTCCACATGTCTTATTTCAGAACTGTGGCCATCATGAGTGGCACATCTGTCTAAAATAATAGGGAAGAAAAGCAAAGTCTTAATGCAAAGAATGATGTTCTGGAACAAACCCGTTGTTAAAAGTGAAAGAGGAAAAATCTGACAAAAGAAAACTACCAAATCTCGTAAACTCCTGGGAAGGGCTTTTGTCTGTTAACATGAGGAGTTTTTCTTGAAGCTCCTAAATGCCAGGACTGTGTTTCACATCTCCTCCTCCTTGCCTGCCTCAGACAGCTTCTAGTGCTAAGGGCTGCAAAACAGTAAGAAAAGATGAACTGATCTCAGAAGAAGACTAGACAGGTACTTCAAGATAGACAAATAAGACCCAAAGGGACCTTGAGAGCTTATTTAATGTATCCCCATACCCAAGACAGGCTTAATTAAATCTGTCTTATGATGACAATTTCTTGTCTAATTTGTGTTAAAGGCTTTTACAATACTTCCAGCGTTGGAAAGTCCACAATTTCCCCAGGCAATCAACGTCAATGTGTGGTGGGTTGACCCCAGCTAGAATCTCATCCTCCACGCAGTTGCTTCACCCCTCTACTAGAGCAGGATAGAGGAGAGAATTGGAAGGGAAAAAAAAAGTGGGTCAAAGTGAAGACATTTTGATAAGTAAAAGGAAACAACCACAACCCTAAACAAGTGATGTAAGAGCAATCTCCCAGTTCTACTGCTGAGCACACTGTCATATGTTATGGGATATCACTTTGGCCAGCTGGGGTCAGCTGTCCCAGCTGTATCCTCTCCCAGCTTCTTGCCCACCCCTAGGGTGACTGAGGAGGCAGAGTAAGAAACAGAGAAAACCTTGACCTGTGCAATGACTGGTCAGCAATAGCTAAAACACTGGTCTCTTATCAACACTGTTTTGGGCGCCAGTCTAGAACACAGCACTGTACAGCCTGCTGTGAAGAGCATTAACTCCATCCCAGCCAGACCACTGCACCATGCTCTGTAATTCTTACTGTCACAAAAAATTTCTGGATTCCCAGTTTCAACCTTTTTGGTGTGATGTAACCCTGTTCTTGCTCTGTTCACTTTGAAGAAATTTCTTTAGCTTGCTGCAACAGCTCTTTAAACATTTCAAATTAATTACCTTCAAATTTCAAAACATTTAATTTAGTCTCCTGCTTCCACTTGGGTTTCTCCCTTTACCCCAATTTTTCTTCAAGTATTAGTGCAAACAAGCTGAAAAAAAAAAACAAACAAAACAACAAACCAAAAAGTTTTGAGTGCCATAGCTTCAATCTTTCTAAGACTCTTTGTTCAAGCCTGGTCGGACAGTATATTCTTGGAATAACAGATGGGTTTTGGTTGGAAGGGATTTTGGAGACCACTCAGTCTAGCACCCTGCCCACTCCTGCCTTGCCTCCTGGATGGACCTTAGACCTATGTTTGTAGATAAATTGTTTCTTGGTGACCCCACCGTGAGGGCACTGGGTAGGTGAGGACCTTCCTGGGGGCTCTGGGGCCAGGAGCACTGGGGAGTCCCTAGGTGGTCTGGCAGGGCATGTTCTCCACAGACAGACCCTGTCCCACCAACCCTCTGGATGGGCTGAGACTGGTGAAGACATGGGCCTAAGGGTGGGCTGGTCTTGGGAGATCCACGTCCGGCAGGGCAGGGCTATGGGGAGCTGGCGACCGGCCCTGCTGAGTCAGAGGCTGACAGTTTTTGGGGTCTGAGGTGGGGTTGTTGCCATGGGCAGGGGGGATGAGACCTGGGGGTGGGCAGGCCTGGCAGTACTTCAGGGTACTTTTGTTTGTTCTCAGTCCTGTCCCTGTCCCCTGTGTGGGCTTTAGACCCATGTTGCACCTTTGTCTCCAGCCTGGTCTTTGTCTCCCTCTGCTTTTGCTCCTGATGGGGCTCTGGCCCATCATTTGCCATGTCTACGGCTGTCAGTGGACCCTGTCATCTGCCCCTGGCTCTGCCTGCCACGTTCAGATGCTGTAGACCTTCACCACTGTGTTGGGTCACCCTTGCTGGGTCACCTCAGTCCAGCCCTGGTGCTTCCTGGCAAATGTCTCCATGGGTGGAAACTCCCCAGCTTCTTGAACAACTCGTTCCACCGCTCAAATACTTTCACCCTCACAATTTTTTTTTGTAATATCTACTCAGTATTTCTCTTGAAGAGTGAATACAAAACCCAGGAAGGGTTAGTCTAAGATGTCAATGAAGAGAAATCTTACATAAAGCTTACAGATACACCAAGCTAGCTATGTGTACTCAATAACAGAACCTGGTGAAGTCTTAATGCCTTTCAGACTCTGGGAGAGTGGAAAAGAAGTATGTTTTTTAACACAGTGGTAGTGAGGTATTCCCAGGGATCACAGTCCTAAAAGAAGAGGGTTAACATGTATTTTTCAAAGTTCTTTTGCCTCATAAAGGCGCTCTGGGACCTTAAGTGGATTTCATGAGGCCTCTGATGCAGGTTGGTTGCATGGAACACCTGCTTATCTTATGAAGAACCTGGGAAAAACAGGGACTCCAAACCTCAGAGAATCTCCTGGACGTGCCAGCTTGACTCCTGCACACCCACGTGCAATCTGCAGAAGTTAACACACTTTGCCCTTCTTGTGCATTTGAAAGCATGAAAGGAAAGAAGACCCTAGAAAAAAAAAATGTTATCTTGAAGCTTTCAAGTCATTACCCAGACTAATGTATTTAAGGTGAGCAATGCTAATGGAGTCAGAATGTCCACATAGTGCATGTATCCAGCTGCGATATAAATAGGACACACCTAAATTGAGAAGGGATTAAAACAATCAGTGAGGAATTCCTTAAACATCAGTTGTAACCTGCCTGTGCTACTGCTTTCAATTTACTGTCACCAGTCCAAAAAGCTATCGTGTGTGGAAAGCAAATACGTCCAACAACGCTGCGTTGTTCTGCAAATCCATACACATCATCTTTCCTTTCAATCCAGCAGTCCGACGAAGGCAGTGAGCACCTGATCTTGAGAAAGTTGGGCTTGCGTCCCACCTGAGCAGAACCATGCGAAATAAAGAGGAAAAGGAAACAGCAAGATACAATAAAGACATTAAAGACAACTAATTTACAGCTTTTTATGTTTTTTCTTTTTATTCTTTTCCTCCTCAGGATTGCAGTAAAGTAACTGTTGTGTGTTTATCTTGCTCAGGAGAAAGGACAAAGAAATTGAGCAATGTGAGGTTTTTAGATGCCATACACCTTCACACAGGGACACAACCACCCCTTGAAACTAATTTCAAAAGAAATGAGAGGGAGATTTTATATGTTTACCATAGCATCAGTAGAAGCTTTCTGTCCCATTTCATGGTTTCACATGGAATTTCTCAGCTATTAAAGCAATTGTATCTCTCTTTGCCTCCCACAGCCCGCAGCTCTCGGTTCAGACATCCCCCAAAGCTCATGCACAAAGTTGTCCTCTCCTCACACCGGTGCTCAGGTTCCAGGCCACTCACCTTCCCAGCTGCTATTGCTTCAGCTGCCTCATATGCGCTACACCCCCACAATTCATAAGCAATGGCACAATATCTACAAATTATTTCTTTAGAGTAAAACTATTCAAAGAGAACACACTTAAAAGGAAATACAGCAGCGTAGGTGTTTAGATAACTTCGACTGGACCAGAGAAGGCTGAGCATCCTTACTTTTTCTTTATAAAGTACCTTGCTTTGTCATTCTGTCCCTACATCATTTCTGATAAATGTGCCTTTTTCTGCCCTTCCTTTCTCCTCTGTTCCCAAATGATGTTTATGTTTGCATGTAATCTTTTCACCTCCAAATTACCAGCCTGGTAAAACAAAACGGCATTTCCTTAAAGACAATTTACAAGGCCCTCGAAGCTGATAATTGGAACTGTTATCTTTCAAAAATGTTATTTTTTTTTCACTTGGGTAAGCTACTGTGTGGTTTCTGTATTTGCTCTTCACATAGTCCTTTGTGGGTTTAAATCAATACAGGCTTGCAGAAAACTGGCACAGTACACACAGTATTTTCACTGTGTGATTCCCTAATGCTATTCCCCGCCCCCCCATTTATTTTTTTTTTCCAACTTGTGTCCTTGATTTGTATTTTGGGTTTGTGTGGTTTGTTTGGGATGTGGGAAAAATTACTTCCATGTAGGAGTATCAGAATGGAAAGAGGTTACCAGGAATCACCCCATGTCATGTCCCATAATACCTTTCATAAATGCAAAGACTTGCTTTTTAGAAGCATTTTCTTTTCTTTTCCTTTTTTTTTCTTTTAATTTATTTTATTGAGTTTTTTCTTTCCTGTTGCTCATGGGCAAGGGTTTTGCTAATATAAGTGTGGATTGACACTTTATTCCAGCTTCTAAGCTCCATTTGTCCATGTGCAGTAAATTTAACCATCTGCTTTCTTACCAACACAGAGCAGTGACAGGTGTCATGGTGTCAGGGGCTCTCCAGGGCATGGGGTGCTGGAATTGGTGGGGGCTCCCCATGGGGGTTTGTCAGGGCAGCCAGGGCCCGTCCCACCCCTCAGCCAGAAGCCAGGCAGCTGGGAGGCACCTGGGCAGCTCCAGCACCAGGCACTGGACCCCTCCCTGGGGATGAACAATGCTGGGCCAGGCATCAGCCTGTGGCTCCCCAGCTCAACATGGCCCCCAGCCAGGCCAGACAGGGCTGTGACAGGGTGGGAGCTGTAGTTCAACTGCAGCCAAGTTCTGGCAGCCCAGCAAAAGCAGTTCCCATGGGCTGAGGACACTCTTGCCTGCATCCTCCCCAGGGCTGCCAGGGAGCCATCACCAGTGGGATTGGGCAGCCCCTCGCTGCTCGATCCCTGGCTGGCCCCTAACCCAGTCAGCCAAACCTGCAGGGGAGAAGATGCCCTCAGGCCCTCATGGCCACCACCAATAACTATTTTCCTCCTGTTCTGTGGTAACACCAGCATAAAATGTGCTTTACATCTTTCCTCAGTCCCCTCAATAGGTCACAGAATCAAACTTCACATGCTCAGAGAATTTTAATTTCTCTGACCAACTGAGTGGCCCCCAGAGACCTGCTACTGTAGTTTCATCTCATCATCCATAGGTGACTGGAGCTGTGCCCAGCATCCCATGTAGGACAACACTCACCACAACCTCGCACAAGGTCCTAGCACTTACCTCACCCCCCAGGCACCACCCGCCAAGTTCCCAAATTAGGGAGTTCTCTCCCATGGCAGCTCCTAGTAGCTCCTGGACCTTCCGTGACCAGTTAGTACACCCCTCCTCCTTTCCCTCTCATTTCCAGCACATGAGATCCCATTTACTGAATTTCATCATGGTTTTATTTCTGTGATCTTCAGGGTCATCACACTGTTCCATTTTCCTTCTCTGTCCTGATCCTGGCCTCATGCACACAGCAAATTTTATCAGCACATTTTCTAATGTTTGTGGCACCGAGGACCACACTTCCCAATGGGTTTGACTGAGTGGTGAACCTCCCTCAGTAATTCAGGTAAGAAATACTTTTCTTACAGCCTGTGGCCAACTGCTTTTGCTCCAGTTCTTTTAAGAATGTCTAATAAGCAAAATGGGTTACCAAATCATTACAGCCAGACATGCTTAATGTACGTCTCAGAGCTATTCAATTGCTCACAAACAGAAACAGCTTCAGCAGTTCCCATCTTACAAGGACTTGCTTAATTTAGGTCAGATGTGGGGTAATGCAAGCCTTACCTAAAGTTCTATTTTTCTGCACTTGGAATGAATTTATGCCTTTCCAACACTGTTAGGAGCAAAGGAAATTCTTCACTGGGTGATCTTCTCTTTTGCATCTTACTCTTCATATTACACTTCCTGTATCTAACCTATCTAAACCACATCCAAACCATAGAATCTTACAATGGTTGTAAGGGACCTTAAAGATCACCTAGTTCCACCCCCCACTGCCATGAGCAGAGACACCTTCTTCTAAACCAGGCTGCTCAAAAGCCCCATCCAACCTGGCCTTGAACACTTCCAGGGATGGGGCATCTACAGCTTCTCTGGACAACCACTTCCAGCGTCTCACCATCTTCACAGTGAAGAACTTTTTCCCAATACCTCATCTGAATCTACTCCCATTCAGTTTTAAAGTTACCTCTTGTCAGATTACACTCTGATAAAGAGTCCCTGCCCATCTTCCCCGGATGCCACCTTTAGGTACTGAAAGGCCACTGTAAGGTCTCCCCTGAGCCTTCTCTTCTCCAGGGTGAACAACCTCAACTCTTTCAGTCTGTCCTCATGGGAGAGGTGCTCCAGCCCCCTGATCATCTTTGCAGCCCTTCTCTGGACCCACTTGAGCAAGTTGATTGTTTTCATAGGCTGGGGGCCCCAGAGCTGAACGCTGTGCTCCAGGTGGAGTCTCACAAGAGCGGAACAAGAGGGGAACAAGCATCTCCCTGAACCTGCTGGCCACACTTCTTGTGATGCAGCCCAGGCTGTGATTGGCCTTCTGGGCTATAAGTGCACATTGCTGATTCGTGATCGGTTTTTCACCCACCAACACCCCCAAGTCCTTCTCCGCAGGGCTGCTCTCAATCCACTCGTTGCCC
>JANHFX010018879.1:21846-77426 GCA_027560015.1 Chloroceryle amazona | reverse complement strand
TGTGTCTAATTTTTAGTTGCTGGTAGATCCAGTGAAATGCCAGTAACTATATACAAACTGAAAAGTTATCACCCCCTGGCCATCAGTCCCTGCCCAGGCTGTGCTAGGCCTGGGGAGTCCCCACAGTCCTGCCCTCATCCCCAACGGAGCTGTCTGCGCTCCTGCTGAGCCCTGACAAATCTTCTTTTGCCTTTTTCTACAAGCACATGCTCCTGTACAAATACTTAAGAAACATGAAATTGCTACCAAATGGTGTTGACACAGGTTGTGATATGATGAACCCACAGTTAAGAGGCGAGTGGTGCAATGGGTGCTGTGAGGAATCTCAGTCTGTATGTAGAGTTTGACCGAGGAACATCTTCAGCAGCAGCCCCCTCTGGGCCCAACCCTGGACAGGACAGACAAGGTGAAGACTTTGGCTCTTGGTTTCCCCTTGTTTGCACAGCAGCACAGAGCGCTCTCTGCTTCAGACACCTTTGTTTCGTGTAACTCTATCTGTGGGACTGAAGAAGTATAATGTGAATGCAAGATGATGTTTAACATGAGGAACCTCTTCAGTATTCCAAAACTAACAGGGACCGGCAAGCAGCTGCTGCGACAGTTTTGGTAAGCTTATACTTTAGCTTTGCCTGATGTTCAGTGACATTTAATTGGAAACCTGGAGACAAAAGCAGCTGAGTCCTGTGAAGGAGTGAGTGTTGCAGAGAAAACCACTTTTTTTCCTGGCATTTTTAGTGTCCTTTTGTCTCCCAAGGCAGCAAGCTCTGTGTCTTCAGGAGACTGAAGGATTTTCCCGTGGAATCTTTGTGAAATGCTGTTAATTCTTTCTGTGAAATTTAGCAGCAAAGTTAGGAAGGAACATTTCTTCTAAAGGTTAGTGTATGCTGTAATATAGAAATATATGAATAAAGGACAGGAAATTCTTATGAATTTACGTGGCCAGTACTGGGGAGGAATTGTCTCCTTGAAGCTGCAAGGTGAGTATCTGCTTTGGTATTTATTTGTCTCTCTATACACTGGAGGCATGCAGGAAAAACATGATGTGATACAAGATTCAAATTTAACCAGGTAGACCTTCCTCTATGACCTGGATTTTAGTTCTTTCCTCAGCCACAAAGACATGTCTCCGGATCCTTCAGGAAAGTACCTGTATGACAATGTTTCACTATGCTTCTTCTCATGCTTGTCACATCTCCAGAATCAGGTTAAAATTAAAGACGTGAAACTTAATTCCACATCTTCCTATGCTTTCATGTCAGTGTCAATAAGAATAGCATTAAGAGAGTTGTGCAACAAATTATTGTGCTACAAAACAATATGCAGGAATTTCACATTTACAGGAAACTGAGTATGCAATAAGTAATTTTTCTTTATCTTTTCTACATTACATCAAGTGAAAAACAAATGTTTTCTAGGTTCTGCGATTTATTTGCTACAGTTTCAGTATTGTTATATTTTTTATGAATTTTGGATTTTTGCTACTGACAATCACTGAAACTTTCTCCAGTTAGCAGAGATGCTAGAAAAGCAAGTTTGGAAAACAACTGCAGTAAACCTGTTTTTCTGATTTGTTAATTAACATCAAATTTGTTAATAATATGTTAATTAGACATGTCAATAAGTCATCCAGTTTGTTAAGCTTCCCACATAATGTTGTTTGTTATTTTTAGGGGTTTATAACATTATAACATTGGTATAAAGTGTCACTGGTGTCCACCATTACACGTTAAGCACACTGTGGCTGATACTGCCAGATAACTTATTATCTATCAGTCTGTTCTATAATCCAAAGTAATTGCTGACCCTGTTCAGAAAGGAATAAGCCAACTGCTTGCCCTTGCAATTCTGTCTGTTATATTTTAACTTTGTTATGTTGTCTCATACTCCTTCTCTGGAATTTGTCCATTTCTGCCTCTCTTTCAGAGGATGTGGACAACAGGGAAGGGAACATATTTCTTGAAGGTCATAGCAATAAAACAGAATCATCATAGGAACATAGAGGTCAGGAGCAGACCTCTAGTCCAACTTTTGGCTTCTAGTCTAACAACACCATATGAGGTCAGCTATGTCTTTGCTTAGCCACACCTTGGAAATCTCCAAGGATGGTAATTCCAAATCCTCTCTGGGTAACCAGTGTTAGTGCTTCACTATCTGCAAGTGCAGAAATTAGGGTGGATATTTCTCAGTCTACTTCTCAATCATGCCAAGTGGTAAACCAAGACCAATGAATGGTTCCCACTTGACAGGTTGAGATTAGGCAAACTCTAAGTCCCTGGAAGGAACAGTAGGCTGCAATTGGAAACTCAAGAGCTGCTCTGGAAACAGTGCAGCAAAGGAGAGTGGAGTGACCAGGCAGCAAGCAATTGCACAGATTTTTAAAAAGGGCAAGTATTTTTTTTTGTTCCCCCAAATAGGATAGAGTAAATCCTGTTATGAAAAATAAGAATAATATCAGTTATTAAACTAATTTTGTTCAGAACATACACACTGAAGTTAGAGCAAATTCCTTGAATATCAACTAAGAGCTTTGGTATTCAAGGCTGGTTTTCAGTAGCTTACCGTGTCAGGCTGCTTTTCATGCTATGGTGAGAGCTACCTGACCCGTGAATGCCCAGCCGTTCTTAAAATGTCAAGTATACACTCTTCTGCAGCTGTTGAATACAGAAGTACAGGAAATCATAGAATCATACAATTGTAGGGGTTGGAAGGGACCTCGGGAGATCACTGAGTTCAACCCCCCTGCCAGCGCAGGATCACCCAGGGCAAGCCACACAGGAACATATCCAGGCAGAGCTTGAACATCTCTAGAGAAGAAGAGTCCACAACCTCCCTGGGCAGCCTGGTCCAGTGCTCTGTCACTCTCACAGTGAAGAAGTTTTTCCTCATGTTGAGGTGGTACTTCCTGTGTTTCACCTTGCTACCATTACCTCTCATCCTATCACGGGGCACCACTGAAAAGAGATTGGCCCCTTCTACTTGATACCCACCCTTCAGTCATTTTTAAACATTCATAAGATCCCCTCTCAGTCTTCTCTTTTCCAGGCTAAACAGTCCTAGGGCTGTCAGACTTTCCTCATAAGAGAGATGTTCCAGTCCCTTAATCATCCTTGTAGCCCTCCATTGGACTGTCTCTAGAATTTCCCTGTCCCTCTTGAACTGGGGAGATCAGAACTGAACACAATACTCCAGATGTGGTATTACTAATGCAGAGTAGAGGGGGAGGAAAACCTCCCTTGACCTGCTGGCCACACTCTTCTAAATGCACCCCAGGATACCATTTGCCCTCCCGGCCAAAAGGGCACATTTCTGTTCTATGGAGAACTTACTGTCCACCAGGACACCAAGATCTCTCTTCATGGTGTGCTTTCCAGCAGGTCTACCCCTAACCTGTACCAGTACATGGTGGTGTTCCTCCCCAGGTGTAGGACTCTACACTTATCCTTGTTGAACTTCATTAGGTTTGCCTTTGCCCAGCTCTCCAGCAAATCATTTTACTAGCTTTGTAACACCCACTTCAAATTCAAAAATGGGGCATTGGGATGCTTCCTTCTAGGCTGTTTACCTCATGTTGGAGGCAAGCATGGGGACAGAAGGGTAACACAGCAAAATATGTAACTTTATTTTATGAATAACTGTAATGTTATGAAGGTTAGTCTGTGTGGCTTGTAAATGTGCATCATTATGTGCATTATTATTTTAAATGGTACCACCACAAATATTTGTTACTTAAGTCATGCATACAGTTTAGATTGTATTTCAATTAAGAATCGATTTTCCAAGACACTTTAAGAAAATAGACAGACAACATTACTCTAAACTTAGAAAACAAGAAATCCACTCCTTTACCTGCATGGTCCTACAGAAAGCCCAGCCCTCCTGTGGTGTAGGGGCCTGTGCAGAGACCAAGCTCTGATGATGCACATTGACAGGAATCTTTGTGGTGCTTTGTGCTTCGCTTAGTGGTGGATCCTCCATCTGTCTCAATAATCTCCAGAGCACATTGCCCTGATATATGACAGCATAATACTGAGTTCCAGCAGTATTAATCTGCAGGGCAACTGCATGGCCTACTTCTTCATATATTCTTCATGTTTCTGCTGTTACAGATAACCCTTCTCACTGTGAAAAAAAGTCTTCTTAGTAAAAAAGTCACACAGTTAGTGCTATGGTGTCAAATGGAGAGTAATAACGTGTAGCACCATTGCGTTACCAGCTGCTCTGTTCCTCCAGTTTCAGTTGGAACCTATGCCACAAAATTCTGCAGAAGAATCCTGTCCCTCCAGATTTAACTAATATAACACCAAAATCTTGAGAAGCCATAACAGACGTATCCACTACCAGGGCTTTTATTCATTGGAATTAACTGAGAAATGAATAGAAATTCTACCTTTTTTTTTTCCCCTGACTTTTCCTATCTGTGGGCTCCAGGGCTTGGCAATTGGCAGTTGCTGTCACTGAGCCTGGCCTCAAAGGTGAGCTAAAGGGAAGCCTGCTTGGAAATACAAAAGCAGTAACTGCACTTGGTCCATTTGTTTGCATTGCTTTGGTCTCCATTCCATCAGATCAGTCTAAAAATGCTGCCTTTAATTAAAAAGACAAATTTAGCTTATACTCCACCAAACCTTAGCAAGAGTACAGTGCAGGCTGTGTTATGCTAAGGAGGGCTGTAGATACAGTGTCAGAGAAGGGGCTAAACTGCTACTCTCCCTTGTTGATCTTAAGACTGTGGAAACATGGACTCAGACCTGACTTCTATTAATACATATGTCTAAGCCAGAGGAAATCTGATCATATAATTTCTGTGAGTGATTATCAACATCCAATTTCTGTGATTCTGAAGTCGTAAATCTGGCAGGAAGCCAAAATACACTGACTAAATGTAACAGCCCAGAACCTCTATCTCCTGTGTGGTCGGAGAAGGACCAGAGCATATGGCTATTTTGTTGGGGTATTTTTACCCTCTTCCTCCAGGTGATTGAGGGATTTCATACACATTTACAGAAATGCTATCATTTGTATCAGTGAGGGTGGAACATGGCAAGTGTCTGCTCATCCACAAAGCACGAAGGAGGGAGAAGGAGAACCATGGTCTGTTCCTTGTATTCTGTGCCCTCAAAGGGCAGCTCTGCAGTCTACACATAAGCCATTTCACCAAGCCATGGAAGGCTTTATGCATTTGGGTTTATCTGATTAGGCAGCATGCAGGCCAGTCATATGCATATTAGAAGGCAGAAGAAACTACATCTAATGTACGGTTTATAATGCGATTTAAGATACTGTTATGATGATGATTGATGTAGTGTATGGTGGCATGTTGTGTCTGTCTGACAGTCAGAGTTATTTCAACTAATTAACACAGTCCACCAAGCGGATCCATCTGTGTCAAGTGAGCGAAGTGTGAGAGATTTCAGCTACTTGCTTATTGCCTTTAGTATGAGTACAATTTAGTAAAATTTAGAAAAAAAACACATTTTTTTCTCTTTTGATGCAGGCTTGGCCCACCAGCTCAAATGAATGTTCATCTGAAAGGTCGTGACCTCCTTACTCTACAGAACTACACAGCATGTGAGCTGAAATATTTACTGTGGATGGCCTTAGATTTGAAACAAAGGATAAAGTACAGAGGAGAGGTAAAATGCTTTAACTGTCATTTAGGTCACTCGGATGTTGAAATAAATGTTGTTCTGAAGAGTATTGAGAACGAGCCATTTATCTGTCCTGTCCTAAACAACATCACCTGAGCTCTTAAATACTGTAAATCATGTGCAACAAATCAAAGAGCCTTCCTGTAAAGTGTTCAGAGATATTCTTTAAATACTTCAGAGGACTTCACAAGTGACAAGGTTAAACAGCTTCACAAAGCCAACTCCCTGTTGTCAGCTAACTTCATCCATCGACTCACAGTGTATGTGCAGCACTGAATGTAGGAAATGGAAGACACTTCCCTGCATGGGATTAAATTATTATCAGAGTTCTCCTTAACACTAGCTTAAATTGAGTGCAAAAATGCAGTTCATTTTTGCCCCTAGAATTACTTCTTTCCCAGTAACCTTTCCATGGCTAATGAATTCCTGGAAGGTCCAGAGAACAAAGGTATGGTTACAAAAACACCTGTGTAACTGTTCTAATGCTGAATTAAAATGTGAAAGTATTTCACACTGTAAAGTGTATAATGACTAGAAAATTGAAATGCTTTCAATTATCATGTTCCAGTATTTGCCTTTGATGCAAGGAAAATCTTTGGCCATGATTTTTGAGAAGAGAAGCACAAGAACAAGATTGTCTGCAGAAACAGGTAGGTCTGAACAATGGCACAGTTAGATTTTATATGAAAGTACTGAAAATATGATAATTCTATGATAACTCTGTGTAATTCTGTGTAAAAACACTGCACAATTTTGTATTTAGCAATTTCTACTCAGGAGAAACCTAAAGTTTGAAAGCAAAAATAGGAAAAGAGTGGTAGCTAGTTGTGCTTCACCTTGCATATTAATGTCACAAGCACATCACTTTAGTCACTGAAATTTTGCCAAATCATTCCATCGTTCCGATAGATGAGAAATAAAGTAACAGAAAGAGGTAAGCATTTCTGATGGAAGCTCCTAGTTGTACTGGCAAGATGCACATCTCCTACCATCTATTTTAGTAAGCATCACAAATTTAGTCTGTGCAAGCTCTAGCAAGTATTTTTCTGATGTATTATGCATTACCATTGTCACATTTCAGAGTATGTGTTTAGGTTGGAAATCATAGTAATGCCTTGGTATAAATTGAGGAAAAGAAATTTAACATGATTACCTACAAGGGAAGATAACTTGATGAAGACTACAGGGTATTAGCCTAATAAGATCAAGCACTGGAACATTATTCTTTTAGGATACAGTCCTGCAAATACTGAAATGCATACATATCTTCATTTACATGGTAGTTGTTCTGAAGTCAATGGGTCTGCTGAAATGAATCATTCATATGCTTGCATGTTAGCAAGGAACAACTATGAACTGGTGATGCATCAATGAACAAAGAAACTTGCCCTTCTCGTGTTTAAGTTGCCTCAGCATCCCTTATGCTAACTTCTTCCTAGTGAAGGAACAGGAAACTTGTTGAGTATGCTTTGCAAGGTGTAAGGGAGAAGGTAAAAATAAAATAATGGAAAGAAGAAGCAGATGTTTTCTGCAAGCATTTCTGAATTTGCCTTTGTATCCTTTGGCACAGCCATTTACCTGCTGATCCTGCTCTTTATGTAGTCTTCTTGTTGCTTTCTGTTTTCTCCAGATAAATAGGACTTACAAATAGGTTTCTCTTCTGCATGCACTCTCTGTGAAGACTACCCACCTTTTAAGTCTGGAGTTTTTATTCCAGTTTCTAGTTGCCTCCCCTACTGGTACATGCATGGGTAATGACGAATTCTGTGAATCTGTTTATCCTTCATGCTTCTGTATTCAGAGGGAAGCACTATTTAGTCCTTGGCTTTTGAAGGCTTATGGAAGGGGAAAGCTCAGGGAAGTTCAAATGAATTAACTTAAGGATGGGAGTTAATGCACATACATTCAACCAAGAGGGATTAAATTCCAATGAAATAAGACCAATTTATTTCTGAGTGAGAGCTTCCAGAAGGTAATTTAATGCTGTTTAACATCTGTGCATTAACTCCACACCTTCAGTTAATTTGCCTTAAATCTCCTAAGCCTAAGAATTTCAAAGGCAGACTCAAGTTTTTTCTATCCATGGAAACTATACATTACAGATGCTTTTCAATATACATGACTTCTCCCTTGGAATTTCTAACTCAAAACGAATGTGGGGTCACATGTTCCTTTTAGGTGAATAAGCTGTCTGAATACCAATTTTCTAATGTCCAATGAAAGTGAACATTGAAGTGGATTGGAGTGTTTATTTATAAAATATTTGAGTCGTCTCAAATAGCATTTCCCATGAACTGCACATTCAATACTTTGAGAAAGGTCACTTGTAGGACAGGGTTCTAGTGATGAGATGAATCTAAACAAACTTCATAATTTTCAGAACAACTAGATGAAAATCAATGGATTTCATTATAAAGGAGTAGAGACTTGGAAAGCACTAATTAGAAAACCTGCTTTGTTCAGTGTCTAGGAGATTGTTGCTGTGCGTTAACAACACTGAAGTCTTTTCAGAAGTCCTTCTGTCCCTATGCCTATGAGGAACACCATTATTGAAAAATAAACAAACAGAATCATACAACAATTGCGATTGGAAGGGACTTCTGGAGGTCATATGGTCCATCTGGACCCCCTGCTAAAGCAGTGTGATCTAGAGCCAGCTGATCAGGGCTGTGTTCAGAAGGTTTTTAAACAGCTCCATGGACAGAGACTCCACAACCTTCTCGGGCAACCTATGCCAGAGCTCAATTACCCTTTCACTAAAAAAGTGTTTCCTGATGTTCAGAGGGATCTTCCTGTGTTTCAGTTTGTGCCCATTGCACCACTGAAAAGCACCTGGCTCCATCCTCTTTGCACCTTCCCTTCAGGTATTTATGTAGATTAGTAAGATTCCCTCTGAGCCTTCTGTCTCAAGGCTATGCAGTCCCAGCTGTCTCAGCCTTTCATTGTATGAAAGATGCTCTAGGCCCTTAGACATCTTTGCGGCCCTTTGTTAACATGGACGTACTGACTTTCTCCAATATGTCCATGAGGAGCCCACAACTGAACACTCCAGGTGTGGCCTCACCAATGCTGAATAAAGGGGAAGGATCACCCCCCTCCACCTGCTGGCAATACTTTGTCTAGTGCAGCCCAGGATACCATTCACCACCTTCGCTGGAAGGGCACATTGCTGGCTGATGTTCAACTTGACATCCAGCATGTTCCCCAGGTCCTTATCTGCCAAGCTGCTTCTCATCTGGGTGACCCCCATCGTGTCTTGGTGCATGGAGGTTGTTCTTCCTCAGGTGCAGGGTTTTGCACTTCTCCTTGCTAAACTTCATGGGGTTCCTGTCAACCAACCCATTTCTCATCCTGTTGAGGTCCCCCTGGATGGCAACACAAGCTTCTAGTGTATCAGTCGCTCCTCCCAGTTTTGTGTCATCATCAAACTTGCTGAGAGCACCCTCTGACCCATCATTCAGATCCTTAATGAAGATCTTAAACAGGACTAGACCCAGTACTGACCCCTGGAGTACATTGCTAGTTACTGGCCTCCAACTAGACTTTGTGCCACTGATTACCAACTGCTGGGCCTGACCATTCAGCCAGTTTTCAATCCACCTCACTGACTGCTCATCCAGCCCATACACCAACAGCTTGTCTATAAAAATCTTATGGGAGACAGTGTCAGGGGCTGTAATGAAATCCAGGTAGACAATCCCACATCTACCAGACCAGTCATTTCATCATAGAGTTTTATCAGGTTGGTCTACCAAGACCCCCTCAGTGAAGACATTTTGCCTAGTCCTGATGGTTTGCTTGTCTTTAATCTGCCTGGAAATTGTGTCCAGGATTAGATGCTCCATCACCTTTCCAGGAATTAGGGTGAGGCTGACTGGCCTGTAATTCTCTGGGTCCTCCTTCTTGCCCTTCTTGAAGATAGGTGTGACATTTGTTTTCTTACAATATTTGAGCACTTCTCCCAGTCACCAAGATTGATCAAAGATTATCAATGCTTTAATTTATAATGCATTGTAAGACAAGAGCTGACTCATGGCTTTTGCAAGTTACTATGCCTCTAAGCTGTTTTATTCTGATGACATTGCAACTGTACTGACTAATGTGCAGCTCCTATAATTCATTGCCCCTTTACTCTCTTGAACAAACATAATCTTGTCCTAATGCATATGATTGAAACCCATATTATTTTACTATTTCTAAGAGTAGTAGTGGTGTAAGCTTAATGAAGAACTGAAAGTAACTTCTATAGGGTACTGGCAAAGTGTATTCAGTTTTGTGGAGCCCACTAGATTTATTGCTATCACAGGCTAATATATTGGAAAATGTGACATCTCTGCTATTATACTGGAAAATGTGATCTATTTTCAGTCAGAATCCCATACCCCTTCTGCATAAAATATTGCATACTTTTTGAAAACAACAGTATTCCACGGGGTTATGCATTACTTGTAAAATAAACATTCTCAGACATGGCATTAAGGTGAATGCCCTCTTTTTGTTATAGCTTTGGTATAAAATATTCTGTCACTGTTGCTCTTAAACTATACAGCTGCAGAGAGGTTTTAGTAAACAAGTCATAAATAAATCCAGCCGTGTCACAGACACTGGTTGCAGACAATACGACACAGGGTAGAAAGGGAGAGGAAAAGATACAGGCAGAAAAAACTCTGTATACCTTCTTCTGTTGTGCACTGGATTATACAAGGTCTTAACAGCTTTACAGAGGTTCACTGCTGCTGACTTTAGTGGAATTACTCCCAACTCACTTCTCAGACACAGCAGGGTGAGACGAACATCATGTCCATGCCTGAAGATTATGTATGTGTCTAAACTAAAAAGTACTTTCTAGATTGTAAATCCTGACAGGCAGTGAGGATATTTACAAATCCAAATCCAGATGTCTTAAAACATAAAAAAAGTATCCTTCCTTTGAGTTTCAGAAGATGGCTGTGTACATCTCCCAGTGACAGTTGGGCAGCCCTACAACTCTGTATCCAATGTGTGAACTAGAGGATTCACTTTGGCCCACTTACCCAACGCAGCAAAGTCAGGCTGGAATGTAGACTTAACCCTTGTCTGTGTAATGACCAGCACTCATGTCCTATGTGAAAGAGTGGGCTCACTAATGTGCCATAGCCTGAGGCATAAAACTGTCTATCTTTGAAAACTAACAGTAGTGGGAAGTATGGACGTGAGATAATAATCTAGCCTGTATCTGCAGTATAAACATTTAATACAGTTTGTTGAACATACCAAGATTCATATAAACACTTAGCATGTGGCTTTGGGTATGACCAACTTGTGACAACAAAGAGGATTAGATCTTCCATTTTAATGCAGCACTCCAGCATGTGCTTATTTGCTGAACTGGTGCCTGCATATCTTCAAAAGTCATAATTTTTCTCTTTCTGCTAGTAGTCTGGATGAAAGAATCTAAGCAAAGATTCTGTCTCTGTAACCATATAGAAAGCTAGAGCACAGAGCTCCTGTATTTCCATATGGAAAGTTTTGGATGGAAATATGTTCCCAGGCCCTGCACAGATGGCTGGTTCAGAAACAGAAAGCCCATCACATTAGGACTCTGCGATGTACACAGACTGCAGGTGGTAGCTCTGACTGGGCTGCTTGACGTCTGGCAATTCTGAATAAATGACCAAATTACTCTTTTTCTACCTGGGTAGTGTTTATAGAAAACAGAACCTGTCCATGGGAGCTTGCCTGGACTGTGAAACATCTACCTAACTGCACGCATTTAGAAGCCTAAAATACAGAGCTGTTATATTGTGTGTTACTTGCAGAGATAAATCATTGACATAATTGTATAAGGCATGGGAAGCCAGACAGGAAATGTTACAAATGGCATTTCATCTTTGTGGTCTCAGCTTAGAAACTTGCGTTGAATAGATGGGCTGTAAGTGCCTCTACAACAGTTTGTGTACGCATATCCATAAATACAGTGTTTGTGTCTGAGCTGGAGATGAGGTGAGAATATTCGAGGAAAGCATAACATTTTTCTTGCCTTAATAGCAAAATTCTTTTAAATAACCAAGAAAGGAGGGCAAAGCAATGAGCTTTGTATAGTGCTTTTCTAACAGCAAAAAGTAGTATTAGAATAAGCTATGCTTAATTTTTAAAAGTTTGATGTGTCCAGCTCTAATCTTGTTGATACTTGGAAAATCCTGAGTAACAGCAAAAGGAAAGTAAAATCAGGTGCATTCAATAAAATGAGTATATTCTGGCTGGACAGAGAAGAGATTTCCCCTTCAGCTGGGGCCTGAAGCATCATTCTTTTTAATCTGGCTTTTAAGGAAATTGAGACAATCAAAAGGCAATGATTTGCCAGTATTATTTTTCATTATTGCATTTCAAAAGCTAGAGACTGGCTGAACTGATGCAAAGTTGAAAATCTCACCTCAACCTTGCTGCCTACATGAGTTGGAAGTTAATAAGGGCAGCTCTGTGTTAGGGGCTCAGCTGTGGGGCCCAGGACTGCCACCTAACGTAGTTGCTTGGTTTTATCTGTGAAAGGTTTCAGTGTTAACTCCTGGCTTAATCCTTTTTGAAGAGTAGCTGTGGAATCAATTTTTTCATCTTTGACAGGCCTATACAAATACCACGTTGAAGTTGCAGTCCTGGAGATGTCTGCAGTGCCATCTAATGGATACAACCAGCCTAAGCAGCATTTAACATTTGATTTCCTTTCCTTTTTTTTTTTTTATTTGACAGCGCCATATTTGTTAGCACCGCCAATAGATCACAGTTTGGTAGAGAAGGGGAGTCTCTGTTCTTCTGTGTTTTCTCTTCTTGGAAAAAAAAATAAGAAGGGCTTCCTTCTAGACCTTCATCACAATAAAAGGCTCACTCCCCGCACAGTGTTGCCTTGACAAGATTGGTTTCTCCACAGCGAGGTTCTCTGGAAATGCCCTCCATCATGGATATTAGTGACAGGGGAAGATCTCCCTGACATTTTCTCTACTAGAAGGGAGTTCTTATTTGGAAAATCTTCCCCCATTGCACAGAAAATGCCTCACAGGACTACCTACATCCCAGATCAAATCCAAGACTTTGTACGTCCCCAGTTGTAGGACATTGTGCTTATGCTAAACCATGTGTTTCTTATTCTTAGATGATGCTCAGGTCTTTCCATGGTTTCCTGCTTAGTAATGGATTTCATTCTTCAGACTTAATACCCCAATTCCTTGGCTCACCTTATAAATTCCTAACTACTGCAGGGTGGAGGGCTGCTGGCAGTGCCTGAGATCTTTCTTCTTCTCTCTGTCACATTGTAATTTTTAAGGCACTTGGTCATTTGTGACCAAGTCTGTTATAGTGTGTGAGGAGACAGGGTTTTCTGTCTGAGTGACTATACTGGAAGCTTCTTGCAAGGATGTGGCATTACACCTAGTGACTCACGTGGCCTTTCTAGGGTGCTAGGTCCCTTGAAGTGGAAATACAGCATGATGAATGGATTACCCAGCTCTTAACAGGGAGCTTCAGTGATGGTTTTAGCAATGTCTAGCCCTGCAGCTTGAATGACTGTTCCTATCAACACAGGTAAGAACTTATGCCTGAGGATTTCAGCAGAGCATCACATTTGAATTGTTTTATTCCAAAATACATTTATTTGTGTCTTGTTTGTCAGACTTTAATTGTTTGAAACATTTGGATGCCCTGCTGAGTTTTACTTTTATTGCTGTAAATATCTTTCACTTGAAGAAGATTTTGAATACTGTAAATATGAGGTGCTGTTGTTTAATTTTTTTTATTTGTCCTTACTGTAGGATTTGCTCTCCTTGGAGGACATCCCTCCTTCCTTACAACACAAGACATACATCTGGGCACTAATGAGAGTCTCACAGATACAGCAAGGTGTGTAAAATGTCACTTGATTGATCACTTTGTATTTGGTAGTTGATCATTCTGAAACTTATAGAATTTTGGAAGCTAATATTTTCTTTCTGAAAAGGAACTCTAAATTTCTTAAATATTTACAGATCATCTCACAGAATTTGCAGTTCAGTACACCATCCACTCTAGCTCTCCAAAACATCTCACAACAAGAAATATTTTTATCAAATTTGGCATATAGAGTGGTAAAGAGAGTGAGAGTCACACAAATGGAAATGTTCTATGAATCCAAGTAGTATAGCCCCACTGATGAGAGCACATATATTCAGGCAAGACTAGAACCTTCTGGTTCTGTTGTTCTTTGTGGAGGTAGAAGTATAGCTGACTGGTAAATCAAAAAGCAAAATCAAAGACTTTATCTGTCCTAGTTAGGCCAGCTGCTGGTGGGCCTTAGCCTACCTGCAGTGACAGGGTAGGACTGAAGGCTACTTCGATTCCCCCCTTTCACAGCAGCACCAAACTTGACTAACACTTTTCAGTCAGTTTCTGATTCCATGTCACCTCCTCTACAGCTGTACCCACTGTCAGGCTTTCTGTGGAGGCTGGGCTATGTTATTGCTTTCTTATTGGCATCCCTGGAAGATCTTAATCATGACCAGACTCATATGCAAGCAGGGATGAGTAGCTAGCAGCCTGTCCTCATTGCCATAGCAGGGAAGAACTGAGCTCAAGCTTTTTTCCAATAGATTCCCTCTGATGCTGCAGAAAATAGGCAGTACATGAGGTTTTGCAGATTTTCTTGCTGTTTTTCATAGTACTCCATGTATTAAAGACTCATCCAACCTCAGTATTGTGCTGCTTCTAGGCAGCCCTCTTGCAGCCTGAAGTTGACTCAGTCAGGCTCAGCTGTTGGAAGGTTAGTAGTGTCTGCAAGGCCCTTTTATATTCTGGTGAAAGATACACAGTGTCAATCTCATCAGTCTCAATTCAAAATACTCAGTCAGCCAGTCTAGGTTCCCTTGCCTCCACTGTAGACTGGTTTTCACAGTCAGTGGAAGAGATGATTTGAGAAACATGTTGCTGTTCTCTCAGTAATGAAATCCAAGGGAAATGTAAGACAAAGACCAAATATTTGAACATTTAAAATTTTCCTTTCTTGCTTTTAACTACTGAAGTGTAAGACGTGTGGGTGTAAATAGTACAAATTCAAAGTTTCAGTTTCTTGAGGCTTGGAAGTACTTAGCTCTCACTCCCTGCTGGATACGTAATTCTGACAGTAACAAAGTGAGATGCAACATGTACATGCATCCCTGCTACAACTCTACTGGAATGAGAGGTGGAGGATTTTCAGGTCAAACATACGTAGCCTACTATGACCTATTAAAGGTTAATGGGAAACATATCAAAGGTAACTCCCCCACACTGATGTAAATAAGTATTATTCTCCAAGCATCTTGTTTTTCTTCCATTCTCACTGGACCATTGTAAGCAGAAAACACCTCAGCTGAGAAGGGGGAGGAGGAGAGGGTGCTGACAGTATGAGTCTGGAAGATGGGAGGCTGGTGCTGGGAGACTAGATTGAAAAGATTGAACCTGACATGGTGGGCACGGTGACCATCACACCAGGCTGGAAAGATCAGGTATTTACATCAGCTTAAAGGAACTGAAATTGAGGAGGGATGGGACATACCAGAGCAGTGGGAAATGAATGAAAAACTGCAGAGGTGTCACATTTGGGAAGGAGAGACTTCAAGCTCCAAGGGAAAATGATGTGGAAGGACTACAGTGCCACCAAAGGTGGTAGGTGAAGCCAAGGGAAGGGTTGATTTACTAGGGCCAATGTGAAGTTGCACTGTGGCACTTTGAATGGGAAGGGAAAGACAAGTGGTGAGCATCTTCAGTGCAGTATGTCAGGGTGCTGTGTGGGATGGTAGCTCCTTGGGGACTAGGGAGACTCAGGTGCCAGGAGCTCCCCCTGGACCAGGTAGAGCAGGGTCTCATCAGCTGGCACTCATCCCCCTGTCCCCAGCCAGGTACCAGGGCAGCCAGGAGGCAACCAGGGGCAGCCACAGGATTAGTCACCTCTGGTGGGATGGTGGTGGACCAAATCTAAGTGGGACATCAGTTTGCAGGTGGGGGTCCATGTCTGGATCAGCATGGGCATGGTTACAAAGCAGCAGGAGATGTGACTTCCAAGACAAGGAGGTTGGCTCTAATGGAGGCTTCTCACAGTGCTGTCTGGGAGCTTTCTCTCCCCCAGACATCAGAGTCATGGGGGGCAGCCCTCAGCGGCACTATTGCAAAGTTGGCCCTGAGCCCCATCTAGCCAAACCTCCCAGAAGGAGATGCAGTCAGGGCCCTTATGCAGTGCTCCCCTGAAATAACCTCTCCAAGTACCACCTCACCAGATGTGCAGGACTATCACCTAGGGGCTCTCTGCCATTCAGATGCCAACCCTGCAACAAATCTAGATAGTTCTGATGCACAAATGGACGTGCTTTATATAGACCAGTTTTAATTTCTTTTCATGACCCTGACCTGGGGATTTTTCTCCTCTGCTGAGTCACAGCACTAACCTGCTGCGGTGGAGTAAGGTCTTCCCAAGTCCTTACAGAGCCTCATGTGCTCTGCTTTGCTCCTGCTCTCATTAGCAGAATTATTATTGCCTTTACATAATCAAGGCTGAGCAGTTTACCCAAAAGAACAACCGGTGTTAATTCCTTGGCATTTCTTGTGAATGAGTGATAACATGCCAACCTAATTCAGTTAGCATAAGAATAAAAAAAAAGAATGCCTGTAGTAGACCCAGAGGATATTTCAAATATTTATAGCAGTGTGTCTAGGGCTCTGAAGGCCTTAGAAGCACTTGAGATTGAGACTTAAAGCAAAAGGGACATAGATCTATAGAAGTCCCAGTTTTTATTAGAATTGCTGCAGGTAAGAGTTGAGAGCGTTTCTGCTGTGAACATGTTTTTTAGTGACTTATTACCTGAGCATAATATGGTTCTTCCATGCTTTACAAGACATTTACATTTACACTGACACAGTAGCGAAACGTTACCACCCATTAAGGAGCTGTAAGCCTTTCAGTGCTGTTTAGCATGTCTGATACATTATGTGAAATGAAATATCAGTACTGCATCTATATTTTCCACTGTAGAGCAGTTCCATTGTTCACCACTATAGCTCAGAGGCCATAAGGTTCGGTGGCAGCACTGGAGAACTCTCAGGATAATTTTACCAGCTTACTGTCATTTTTAGGGGATGATTCTGCACAGATGTGGCAAATGGGTTTACTTCTCACCACTTACTGAGAACACATCCACCATATGCCCCTGCAAGGCTATGAATGACAATGAAGTAATCTTGTCATAAAATTAAACCTTTTGAATGGATAGATACTTTCAAAACAAAACCAGAACTACCTTGAATAGTAACATTGTACTCAAAATATATGCAAATGCCCCATTTTCAAATTCGCAGATCAGCCACACCAAAATGGCATCCTTATATTTGTGTTTAATTTGGGATTTCTCAGAGGATACACTTGAGTAAAAAAAAAAATAAAGAAATAAAAGTTATTTTGAAGAGAGATGCAGCATTCCAATGCAGTCATATGTTTCCAAACTGTGGGATTTTCAAGATTATAAACTTGCAGTCTTGCAAAAAGAATATGAAGAGAAAATGACCTTGCAGTTGGGGATAACAGAGGAACCTTAAATGAATAGTCACCTGATGAGCCTGTGCTCACCCCCCCCCCTCACCTTCCAAAGCTTCACCTTTACTAAAGACTCTTAACAAGCCAGGTCTTTTTTCCTATGCAGTCCCAGGCTTACATGGTTTTCTTCAAACTGGTTTGATTACAGGAGACTGTCTCCTCATATGAGTTTTTGTGTGTTTTGGGGTTTTTAATGTGTTCTATTTGCTTTTGATTTTGATTTCAATATTGATTTCAATACTATAAGATACGGCATCAAGAAATGCTGACAGAAGGGCTGCCTAAGGTTTTGCTGGTTAAGTGTCTATTAAGTCTAGTATCTACTTTCAACAGATTAAGGACAAAATCCAGTACTGGTTGAATTCAGTAGTTGATAATTGCTTACGACTGAATTTCCTCTAATGGCATACTATGTAAAGGAACAATCTTTAAATTCTTTGTTAGTCATCTTGGGTAGGAATCAGCTGCCCTGACATGCTAAAAAAAAAATAAAATCTAAGAATAAAATGGGCAATATAGCAGTGTGATTGACTCTTTTCCTTGACTGGTGGGACTGGCTATATCTTGTTTAGGGTGGAAACCTTTTAGATGGCTAACAAAGGGGACCATGCATCCCATCCCCAATGACTACTTCCGAACAGAACAGGCTTTCCACAGTCACATGCTTCAAGCTAGAATAAAAAGAAACACCAGAAAAAGAAACTCATGAGCTAAGAAGAATAAAGGCACAAACAGCAACTGTTCCTATACCTTGCAATCAGTAAACACCTTGTTCAGTTCCTCCTTTTCACTTGTATCTGCTATCCACTGTCTTTTCTTCAGAGGGAGCTCTATAGGGAATCTTATCAACATTTTTTAAGAGTTTGCTTGCGTGAGGAATGTCTGATGTCAGTAGAAAATATTTGTTACTGGCTTCATCAGGAGATTTCTCTGCATAAAGGCCATGACATTCACAGACATACTTCCACAAGAGGAGATACCAGAATTTTTCATGGCTAATCAGGAAGATAGATCTGCAAGGATTTTTCATACTCTTGTATTCAGCCTTTTCCTTGTTTTGTTTTAAGGTCCTATTAGAGGTAACATGAAAACACACAAAATGCCACTTCAAAGTCAGGCTTCAGGGCTTGATTAAAATACATAAATGCAGAGAAATGAAGAGCTCCAATCCATATTTAATGTATCTAAAAAATTCAGAGCATACTGAGTATACTATGCTAATCCATTATGCTAATCTCTGAGTCTTTCACACTTTGGCTAATGAGGTTAAGGCCAAAGTGGTACAGTGACTCCTGCTTGCCACTATCCTCATACCAAGTTTCAAATTTAGCCATTATGTTAACACTGATACCATGTGTGTCAGTGGGCACTGGGTGTGTAGGGAGGAGAACAGGCTGGTGTTCTCAGCCTCCCATTTCTGTGTTCATTAAGATCAGTAAAAAAAAATATGGTAATGTAAAACAGGTCTGTATTCCTAATCCTCACAAAAGTCAGCCCAAAATACAGAGACACTGTAATATCTAGTCAATGCTACATTTGTTCTCTGCTAAAAGACACAAGAAATCTTACATGTTATATCTTCTGAAGTTCTCAAATTCTTCAAATGTTACAGTGTCACACAACCTCTTACCTTATTTCAGATACCTTAACATCTATTTATGTTACATGCATAGCTACAATGAAATGCTAAAGAGAAAAAAACCCAAACAAAATACAGCAGCAGTTTTCATTTACTTACTATAGTTTGTTAATAAGTAAAACTGCTTACTTATTAGCAGCTTGTTAAATGTCTTCATTTAAGTGTGTTATGCAGTCATGATAAATTATTCACATAGCTGAAAAAAATTGATTCATTACTTCTTCTCATTAATATTTATGTATTGCATGCTGAAGAGTGCAACAGGGATATATTTATTATGTTTGACTTGGGTATTTTTTGCCATCCTCTAGGGTGCTCTCCAGCATGACAAATGCAATCTTGGCTCGAGTTTATAAGCATAACGATCTGGACCTAATGACAAAAGAAGCCACAGTCCCAGTAATCAATGGATTGTCTGATTTATACCATCCTCTCCAGATTTTAGCTGATTACCTAACTCTTCAGGTAACAATTTAATAACAATTTTTGTTTTGCTAAATCTTGGTAAGTACTTAGGGAAGCCAGATGCAAAACCATTTATTCCTAGGTTTTTCTAAGTGTTAATTACATGGCATTTGTTATTTAAAGAGATCTTCATCCAGCAATATAATTAAGGACCTGTTTAATTTAAAACAATTACCTAATCCTATCAGCTATAGTGGGATTGAAGTTAAGCATAAAGCTAAATACTTCTTTGGAATTAGGTTGCAATTCAGAAAATGTGAAGAGACTTTTAACTGTTAGGAGAAAGATGAGATGTTGACTCAACAACAGTCAGTGGAAGTTTTTCCACTGACTTAAAAAAACTTAGTAGTTCACTCTTGATTCCTCTCTAACTTATGAGCAGTTTAAAATGAATCACTATCATATATTAGGAAATTGGTTGAATAAATTTGTTCTGAAAAGCCAGTTAATGCTACCAGTGCAAAGTTGTAGTGTTCAGGCACTTCAACCTGTTTAAACTTTGCTTGCATGAAAGAATACTTTAAAAAGATTGTACTTTGCAGTTTAACATAATGAAATAGTTGATTTAACAGCAGGATAACATTTTACACATAGAATACCAGATGTTTATCTGTGAACAGAAAGACCATGCTGTTTTACAATCAATTGAGGAACTGGCTTATAAAAGGGATTATTATACTGCATTTCTGGTTGACAACTATGATGAGCTCTTCTGACCTTGTTTACTTTCTGAATGAATAAAAATCACACTGCTTGAAAAAGGAAGGGTAGAATAATTTTCTGATTCATCCAGCTGCGTTTCTCAGCTGTTGAAGACTTCACTATGGGATGTGGAAAAGATCCAGTGAGAGTAATATTAACATATTCATACCTTGAACTTTAAATACTGAAAGACTCATATCTTTAATGAAAACTATTCTTTCCTTACTTTGATTAGTATTTTTCATAAAACATTCAATTCTTAAAGTGAAGAGACCATCAAAAATTGGTGAAGTTGAGACTAAAAAGCTTCACATACCTCAGGATAAGGTACATTTGTGAGATCACATCAAGCCAACCTCAATGAACCATTCAAATTACATGAGACAGTAGGCTGTAATGAGAATGTCATCAATCATTAAATGCCATAATTTAATTTAAATGCTGTGTGTAATAGTAAACCAGGTGAATCTTATGGTTGTGTTTTACGGGGGGTTCTGACTTGCAAACACCTTAGTAATTAGCATTTTATCACTTATGAATAGCAAGGTTCAGGAATATACTCATAGTTTACACCTCTATTGATATCTCTGCCCCTAAACCTGGTTTTATCCAGGCCACTGACAACGGCACTGAAGTTCAGAGTTCTGTTGCCCTGTACCCCATCTCCAGCCAATGAAGAGAGACCGCTGAGCATCTCAATCACCTTTTAGAGGTGCATGTCTTTCTCCACTGATCTTAGGGCAAAACCTATGGAGACCAGCAGAGTCAGTACATGTCCTGTTGATCATCCTCTGCTCCTCCTCCATTGTGTTCTTGTCTAGGGTAGCCATAGTAGAAACTCCAAATGAGCATGAACCCACAGGCTGGACTTTTCCTTGGTTTGAATACCTAGGGCAGCAACAAGAGCAGGTGGGAGTCCTTGATGCATCAGACACTGGGAAGGGCATATTTGGAAAGAGCATCCCTGCCCATTTTACATGATGACAAAACAGGACCATAACAGTTGGTGCTCACACAAAAGAAACATTTGACATGAAGAGGTACCATGACAAAGGGAGCTCTTACAGAGATCTCAAGGAATAGCTCAGCTTTTGGACAACCATGGAAGCTTTTTAAAATTTGCAACACTTTCCCAGTCAGCTTGATAAGCAGCACACTGCTTCCTCCAGCTGTGCCCTCTCTCCCACACTCTTTCCAACATGTTCCTTAGACCAGAGTTTGTCAGGAGGTCTTTAGAGTGCAGCTGGGTAGCCACCCCACTTTGCCAAGGGCATGCTGCACCACCAGTTTCTGACCCACTTCCATTCTTGCTTTCTTACCCAGGGGGGAGGTGCAGACAGGGGGAGGTCTCAGCAGTATGCTGTGGGTGAGGGCACTGCCTGCTCTTTCCCTTTCTGATCTGCCCCTCTACTGCCGTTTTTCCTCTCTGCACTGTACACTGAGGTGGAGAAGTCTGCTCTTGCAGCCAGTAGCATATAATAAAACAGCATATAATGAACTTTACCACATCATAGAAGTACAAATAATGCTTAAAGAACTGTGATGCACAGGGTCCAGTTGTCACTTACTACAATCAAATTTCTCATGGAATTTTTGGCAGGGTAAAAAAGATGTTATCCAAATACTGGCTGCAGGAAGATTGATATAAGGATGTAGAATAGTTCCACTGATTCTTTAAATGAGTTGAAAGTTCATATATAACATTTGGACTGCTTTCCTGCACTCAAAGGCAATTTCTTTGATTTATACATACATGGAAATTGCAATAGTAGCTGCACAGGCCACTAGCCTTATATTTACATATAACTACAGATTTTGTGCAGCTTATTTCTCATCAAAAATGTGTCTTTCTTATCTCGGTAAATATTTTTCTGCCTGGATCTACTCCTCCCTGATGTCAGTACATGCCTAAAATGATTTTTTTTCCCCTCTTTTTTCTCCTGTTGCATTTACCAGTGAAGCACTACATGCTTACTGGCCTCTTCATGCTTACCACATTTTTAATCTTCCGCTTTCTAAATCCTATTAATTTTGTTATGTGCCTTCTTGAATCTTCTTAGTCTGAAATGGCCTAATTTCCTGGTTTGTTTTGTCTGAATGTCTTCTTGCTTAAGGCTTCTGATTCCCTTTTCACAGTGCATTTTAGTGTGGTTATTTTAGTATAGTCTGTTGCATTCCCCCAACAATGCAGCTGGTTTGTCTTCAAGGCTGTCAGTTCTTCTTCTGTATCCAGGGTGTTCTTCTCAAATCACAAAGTGTGCTCCTGTCATGAATACTGTAGTGAGATTCTCCAGCTTCGGTATCCTCTTGCCCAGTGCCTTCTTCCTGAGCAACCTGGGGGCCCTCATATGTTTGTCATCTAAGCTGGTTCTGCACTTTAATACAGTGGTCAGGATTAAAGACTTATTATGCCAAGAGGGGTGTTTTTCTTAACACTTATGCTACCCTCTTTCTTAATAGTTGTGTTAACCTGAGTTTTCTCTTGGGTTATAATCCATTAGAAATGGTTGTAAACATTATGCAACCTGATTTTGAAGGTTTGAGGATCTGGCCTTTATGAGTTTGTGTGCTGTTACAGTGCACACACAGAGTCAGTTTAGTTCTCTGACTGTGCTGAAGGCATGTAACAGCCACTTGCTGAGTCCACTCAGCGCCTGTCAGTCTCCTGTGCAGAAGCTGTGGCTCACAACTTCTTCTCTGCAAAGCTTGGCTGGAGGGTAGCATCACACAATTTGTATTCCAGAGACAAAATTGGTATTGACAGTGATTCAATTGATATTAATGTCACTGGCCAAATCAGCTAACTTGTATCTGACTGCAGGATGGCCAAACTGGTAATTAGAGTGGATCCATATGCCACTAGCTTTTTATGTCACTGGTCTGAAGGGAAATTTCTTTTTCAAAAAGAAAGGGTTGGCATTAGCGATACATCAGTGGTTCCATTTCAGATAACAAATTACAGTGTTACCCAGCTTGAAGAGGGCTGCCATATATTCTCAACTTCTTCTTGATGTGTGACCCAAAGAGCTCAAATTATTATAGCCTTCAAATTCATCACCATCATCATCATAATCATTATTATAACAATTAGAACCCCCAGCTAAGATATGCACTGATCCCCTTGAATATACTGCTTCAATAATCAGACAAAAAACAATGTGGAAGTGAGAAAAGTAACTTACTCAGCATCTACCTTCAGCTCAGTTTCAGAGCTGGTAGATGCAAGTTTGCCCAGTCTCTCATGTACTGGATTGCACTGTCTCCCAAAGGGATAACAATTTGACTTCTCCTCTGCTTTCCATTTTAAATCTTGACAGACTATTCATAGAATCATAGAATCCTTCTGGTTGGAAAAAACCTTCACAACCATCATGTCCAACCATTAACCCAGCACTGCCAGGTCACCACTAAACCACGTCCCTAAGCACCACATCTACATGTCTTTTAAATACTTCTAGGGATGGTGACTCCACCACTTCTCTTGACAGCTTGTTCCAGTGCTTTACAATGTTTTTGGTGAAGCATTTTTTCCTAATATCCAACCTCAACTTCCCTCAGAATAACTTGAGGCTGTTTCCTCTTGTCCTGTTTCTGCTACGTGGGAGACTAGACCAACCCTCACCTTGCTACAGCCTCCTTTCAGATAGCTGTAGAGAGTGATGAGGTCTCCCGTGAGATGCCTTTTTCCAGGATATGCAACCCCAGTTCCCTCAGCCACTCTTCATAAGACTTGTGCTCTAGACCCTTCACCAGATTAACTGCTCTTCTATGGATGTGCTTTAGCACCTCAATGTCTTTCTTGTAGTGAGGGGCCCAAAACTGAACATGGTATTAGAGGTGTGGCCACACCAGTGCCAAATACAGGAGGATGATCCCTTCCCTAGTCCTGCTGGTCACACTATTTCTGATACAAGCCAGGGTGCTGTCAGCCTTCTTGGCCACCTGGGTCCACTGCCAGCTCATATTCAACTGGTTGTTGACCAGAAACCTCAGGTCCTTTTCCGCTGGGCAACTTCCTAGCCACTTATCCCCAACCCCATATGGGGTGGTTGTGACCCAAGTGCAGGACTCAGCACCTGGCTTGTTGATCCTCATCCCATTGGCCTTGGCTCATTGATTCAACCTGTGCAGATCCCTTTGCAGAGCCTTCCTACCTTCAAGCAGATTAACACTCCTGCCCAACTTGGTGTTGTCTGCAGACTTACTAAGGGTGCTCTTGATCCTCTCGTCCAGATCATTGATAACAATATTAAACAGAACAAGCCCCAGTACTGAGCTCTGGGGAACACCACTTGTGACCATCCACCAACTGGATTCAACTCCATTCACCACCACTCTCTGGTCCTGGCCATCCAGACAATTTTTTATCCAGCAAAGCACATTCCCATCCAAGCCATGAGTAGCCAGTTTCTCCAGGAGAATGATGTGGGAAATAATTGTGGGAAATAGTGTTACCAAAGTCCAGGTAGACAACATCCTCAGCCCCTCCCTCATCTACTAAGGAGGTCACTTTGTCATAGAAAATCAGTTTAGTCAAGCAGGACCTGCCTTTCATAAACCCATGCCGACTGGGCCTGATCACCTGGCTGTCCTGTATGTGCTGTCTGATGGCATTCAGGACAATCTGTTCCATAACTTTCCCCAGCACCAAAGTCAGGCTGACAGTCCCGGTTCCCTGGATCCAACTTCTGTCCCTTCTTGTAGACGGGCGTCACATTTGCTAACATCAAATGATTCATTATTCAAAAGCTTGTTTTAATTGAGGGCTGTAACAACTCTTTTGGTCAAACATTTAAAACGTAATCTATAATGGTGTCAGAGTTTCAGCCTAGCTGGAAGCAAGTCCAGGCAGAGGCAGACATGAATGAACCTAATTAGTTAAACCAGCCTTCTTAAACATACAACGGTGCTAAATCACTGAGTAGGGTGACTTTTTTTTCCCCCAGGGTTTGTTACACTGATACGCTGCAACCATGGAGAAGAACAGAATGAAATATTGTAAAAGCAGCATGAGAATGAGAAAGTTGACTGTAAAATTGACATTAATTATTTAGCAGGATTTTTTCTGCAGAATAGCAAAACCAAGTTTTGTGGCATTACAGCAGCAATCACTAGTTTATCAAAGGCTCTAGACTTTCTAAATAGGTTTGTTTGTTGTTTTTTTTTATAGTTTTAATAGGAGTATAAATATTCTACAGTCAGTTTACAAATGCAACAAGCAGCTGCAGAACACCCAAGCAGGTAAAAAGCCTACATGAGCATAACGGTGTTTGGAAAAAATGGGAAAGGATGTGACATGAAAAATACCTTCAGAGGCTCAGGTGATCAGCATGTTATTCAAAGGTTCTGCTTTAACCTTGAGTGTTGCCATTGTGGCAAAGCACTTTTAGCAGGATTTTTCTCTAGGCAGTTGTGTAATCATGTGGTAGTGTCTCATACACAGTAGCTTTTATATTGCTTCAAAGCTTTCTGGTTCTGACCAACACAATCATCTCATCTTTCTTGAAAGCTGAGGATGTATGTGTATAAGCAGTACAGACAGTCATAGGGAGCTGGCTTTAGATGAAGATGTTTGAGTTACGGCAGCAGTGTACCAGTGGCATCATCAAGCTTAGCACAGGATATAAAATAGGCTCCATGAACACACACACAGCTTGATTCTGCCTTGTCTATAACTTCTTCCATTAGCTAAATGTCTTCATTAAGATTAGCTCAGGTATGTCTGCTTTACACAGCAGTCACTGCAGATGCAGCTTTGTGATTTGCCATGCACACTGAGGGTCATTATACAGACATCTTCAGTACTTTGTATTTTATCTGTAACAGCCAGTAGCTTGGGAAAACACAAAAGTATTTAGTATGCATTGTGCTTCTTTTAATGCAGAGTAGCAGCAATAAGGTGGAAGTTATTTAACATAGCAGTATATTTGTGACTCACTAGTCAGTGCTTTGAGCATTACAGACTACGAGGTCTATTTTTAAATTATAAGATCAAAAGAACTCAGGGCTGTCTCATTTGCTCCTAGTTGTGGGTTCATGTCTCATCTATCACTGAGCCCTAGTTGGAAACAACCCCTTAAATGAATGCTTTAGTTTGGCCTTCTCCTACGAGCACTCTCACTAGATGTGGAAGGACTCTGAAAGATCCTCAGAGACCTTCAGTTACACTGAAGTAACTTCCATGTCCACAAAGTCCTCATTTTCTCTCCTGTAAATACCCTTGCATCAAACCCTGCCAATGAGCCTGCTGCTAGCGAACTTAAACTGAAAAAGCAATAGTTTTATAACACCATAGTTTTAGCCCTTAAACTGTAGGCCGCCTAGGTCTCTATTAGGTTTAGATTTCAAGTGCATTTTAATGTAATTCAATATTTCAAGAACTACTATTTTTGACTTAAAATTGTGGTCACTGGCAGAAGTGCCGGTATCTTTGTTCTGGAACAACTTCTCAAGTATTTGTTTAGGAGAAGTTGCTGCCAGGACAAGAGGGGGTAGGCCCAGCCATTTTCCAAAACTCTTTTGGCGCCATTGCTGCGATAGCCTGCAAAGTTGCCAGTTAGAACAGCTCTACAATGTGGATGCTTATCCTCTCTGACAAGCATTGAATCATGTCACACAAAATGTTGAAACACTACCTGTCTTCCAGCTACTACAATATAATTGTAGCATGACCCAGTTTTAAACTAGTCATAAAAGTGTCTCCATCTTGTCTTTAGTCTTTTGAGTCACGAGGTGGGGTTGTAGAGGGCAAGCACATAGAAGTATTTGGTTATGTATTTACAAACTTTGTGGTATCAATTTAAGTACCTATAAACATACAAATTTAAAACAAGGCTTGCTAAAGGGCCTCAAGTTGTCCTGCTCTGGAAAACTCCTGTTACTCTTGTTCCTCCTTAGGCCTTATCCATTGATGGCTGAGGGCCAGGGTAGCTGCACATGTACAGGCTGTAAATGCCATCAGGCAAAGCTACAGTTAACACTGTTATGCTGCTTCAAGTTTGAGTAATTCACACTTTAAAAAAATCAATGCACTCTTTGGCTGCAAACCATGCAGGCCATGAGCGGCACAGCTACTTTCAAAGTATTGCTCTTTGCTGTCCTGGACAGCTGTGATGGTTAAAATGCACTTTAAGGGCATGGCCATTGCCATGGCCACAGGAAATATCATGTAGAGACAGCCAAGCCAGAGCAAATCTGAATGAGGGATATTTTCACAGTTTTGGGGAAAGATGGAAGGAGTGCTCCCCTGGGCATTAGGATTGCCTCTATAATAAGAATTTCTACCATTCACTGATATTTATAAGCACCAGTCTATGGCTGTACAGCTTTGGTGCTAAAGTTATGGTGTGTTTGGTGCTGTTTCTCTCATCCTGGGCCTTACCATATGGCATAGATGTCAATGTGTCCTTCACTGGAGAAGACTGCAGCACTTGGGTCTTGATATAAGGCATGGGCAACTTTCCCTCCCTGACTGTCCTGTAGCTGCACTACATTCAATTAAAGGTACGTTTCAATGCAGCTAGCATTTGAAGGTAGCCAGCCTTCTTTGCATCAGACCTGTCCGATCAGTCTCTCCTACCTAAGGCATTATCTTGCTCAGCTCACCGGGAACATAATCCCAGGGCTGTCTGATTCATTTGGCAGGAGCACTATGGTGGGCTGAACGAGCTCACTATCACTTGGATTGGAGATGGAAACAACGTGCTCCACTCCATCATGATGAGTGCTGCAAAGCTGGGAATGCACCTGCGTATAGCGACTCCCAAGGTAAGAAAGCCGTGTGTATGGAGTAAGGAAGGCAAATTTTGCCCATTCTTGTCTCAGCCACTTGGACACTTCCCAAAGTCCTCAGCTAGTGGTGCTTGCATGTATCTAGAGCGCCAGCTTCCTGAACTAAGGTTCACAATCCTGATTCAGTTATTTTGATGAAAACAGGAGTAATTCTACCGAGTCCAATGTCAGAACGGCTGAGGGGAATTCATGACTGCAGTATACATCACAGAGGATGATAATTCCATTTGAGAAAGTGTTACAAAGCCATTCAATACCCATTGCCCCCACTCCCCCCCCCAAAAAAATTGAAAGTTGTTTCAAATTTGTAGAAGTGTTGCATCTTGGATAGTTCTGATTGGTGATACAGCTTTTTAGAATGCTGCATTGTAATGCAATATGAAATATAAAACAAAGAATCAGTTTAGAACCAAAAAATAAGTGATGTATAAACATTTCATTCTCTAAATGATGAAATACTTTTTTCTTACCTTATCAGAACACTTTCCACCGGTTTGTCTCCAAACTAAACTTTCAATAAAATCAACATAATTTCCTCAAGTGTTACAGTTATGAAAGCCATTCTTCTTCCCATGACAAATGTTTAAACCAGGATTTTTCTAAACAGTGTTAATAATCAGTAAAGATCTTATATATGTTCCATGATATGTTACCTACCATCTCTTTTGGCAGGGCTTTGAACCAGACCTCAGAATAACTAAAATAACTGAACAGTACTCCAAAGAGGTAGGAGGCTAAGAAATAGCCTAGTATAGTAGTTTGAATAGAGTTTATTTTTATTATAAATGAATGTGAAGTTCCTTGTCTTCCTCATCTTCCTTATTTTATTCACTTTAGTATGGTACCAAGTTACTTCTTACAACAGATCCTCTGGAAGCTGCAGACGGTGCCAATGTCTTAGTTACAGACACATGGATAAGTATGGGACAAGAAGAGGAAAAGAAAGAAAGACTAAAGGCATTTCAAGGTTATCAGATTACTCTGCAGGTAAAAAAAAAGATTTTTTTTTTCTTGATGCTTTTACAGTTGACGTTTATAAGAATCAACACCAGCAAAACACGGGTTCAATATTTTTCTGAGACCACAGAGCAACACACAAACCTCCCTCCAGCTTGAAAAACTCAAAACGAAAAAATCTGAATTATCTTATAGACCTCACATGGTTTGGCCTCTTTCAGAGCTTCCAAATGAGATCTAACTCCACAACGTGTGCAGGAGGGCTAACCCTTTACCTCTTCATGACCTAAAAACTATTTCTAACTTTGCATTTCCTCTTTGCTACCAGAAACAATCTCTTATATTTTATTTGGAATTAGCAGCTCACAGATTAATTCTTAAATGCCTGGGCAACATTTGGGGCAATTTTATTTATATCTGTCAATGAATAAAACATTAAGTATATGTCTTTAGAATCATCTAGTTGAAATGCTTATTAGCACAATATCAGAAAAATCATAGACATACACTATTAATTGCTCAAGATAAAAGGGATATTTTCCTTGCTGTTAGAAGTACTGGTTTAATTGATGGCATTTTGATATAGAATCACAAAATACTATTGATGAGTATGTCTCTGAACTGGCCTAGAATGCTTTAATTCATTGCTCTTTGGTATTAGATCAATATATTATGTGTGACGATATCAAAAGAAACAAGAATTATAGCCTTTCAAATTGCAGTTTAGTATGTTCTTGTTGCAATGATCAATAGTATTATATTACTGTATGGCATTCAATAAAGATTGCACTTTATTGATCTGGAACTCATTGGAGTTTTTACTCCCCTACTAAAACCAGAGAAATCGGAGTAAATATCTGACTTTAGTGACGTCAGCACTGAATTCTTACTGACTTAAATGGGTATTCTCATCTTATTAACAGTTGAGAAATTCTTTTGAAGTCAGTGGAATTCTTCTGAGTTCATCATCCAAGTAACTAGAGTGGGAGCTAATATAAAATTAGTTAACCTTTTTATTAGTTGAAGATTTTATTAATGTTCTAACATATTTCTTTATTTTAATGTTTCTTGATCTACAGACTGCAAAATCTGCTGCTTCCAACTGGACATTTTTACACTGCTTACCCAGAAAACCGGAAGAAGTTGATGATGAAGTATTTTATTCTCCACAGTCATTGGTTTTCAAGGAGGCTGAAAACAGAAAATGGACTATTATGGTAATTAAAAAAAACCAAACAAACAGTAGTTAAAAGTTAGGGACAGCTTCTCTTCTGCCTTACACTGCAGGCTTGGATTACAGCTTGGTTTGTCAATAAATAGTACATGTTAATATATGTGTTTGAAATGCACCCTACAGCACATCACAGTTTTGACTATAGGCCACATATATATATATAGCACAAATACTTCTGGGCACAAATATGTCCTGTCTTGATGATAATCTGGTTGTTGCTTGACCCAATTTTTGTCGCTAAGTGAAATCTGCAGTATAAACTGTAATTTTTTGGTGTTTAAATCACTGGGTTTACTCTAATGATTAACTCAGCTGCTCAATTTTAAAACGTGTTAAATGTTGAGGTCCCAGGGACTGATCTTAAAAACTACAGTTTCCCAGACACTTAAAGCTAGATAGAGATGCTGCAGTTTTCTCTCAGGAAAAAAACCTGCTGCTGACACCAGTGGGAACTCTCCCTGAGAAAGTGCTGCAAGAGCAAAGCTTTAGAGGACCCTGAAAAGTTATGGTGTGGATAATACAGTGTGATACATGGGAACCATGAGAGGACACTTGCCATTTAACATAAACCATAACTCCCCTCTCAGCATTTCTGGAATTTCAGAAAATTACTACCAGATCTCAGTAGCCTGTTATTTGTTGTCCACTTTAGAACCATCATGTTGACAAAAGTTAGTGAAAACTTTCAGAGGTGAAAAAAACCCCCACAAATATGGCATTGTCAGCTCTCAGATGAACTCTGCTTGTGCTCCACGTGAATAAGTGGTTGATTATTGCATTTACCAAAACCTTAGATTTTGAACATGGTCAAAATCATTAGCACATTTCTGTTAAATTCATAGTTTTGGCATTAAATTTCCAGATTTTATTCATATTTTTTATTTTAACTTTGCAATGTTTCTAATTGCCTTAAATAATTATCTTTTTTAAAGAAAATAAACCCTTTGTGTTCCAGCTGCACATTTACAAGGCAGTAAGAAAAATGTAGTATTTGTATTTTATCAAGCTATAAAAATAATGAATGTATGGGTCTTTTTTAAGTATTATTTTCTACCACTTTCATCTCAGACAGTAAACAGAAAAATAAATTATTTGCTCAGCTGTAGTTCCAAACAGGGCTGAATGCAGCTGCAACATGAGTAGCAGAGAGGGGCTGTATGTTCAGTATGTTCTGTCCCCACTGTGTGCTTGGGACTACCTGTCACTGAAGGGGAAGGAAGGACAGGCAACAAGACCACAACTCCTGGAGAACCCTTGTAAATCCAGATCTGGGGCAAAATAACAATTTTCAGTCACACATTGCTGTGAAATGGAGAAAAGGAGGCTCAGGGTAGACTTTATCACTCTCTACTACCACCTGAAAAGAGATTGTAGCAAGGTAGCAGTTGGTCTGTTCTCCCACGTAGCAACCAATAGGACAAGAGAAAACAGCCTCAAGTTGTACCAGGGGAGTTTTAGATTGGATACTAGGAAATTTTTTTTCACTGAAAGGGTTGTAAAGCACTGGAGCAGGCTGCCCAGAGAAGCGGTGGAGTCATCATCCCTGGAAGTATTTAAAAGACAAGTAGATGTGGCTCTTAGGTACATGGTTTAGTGGCAACCTTGCAATGCTGGCTTAATAGTTGGACTTGATGATCTTAAAGGTCTCTTTGAAGCAGAATGATTCTATGATTCTATGAAATCACAACACAGTGAACCAGGTAAAATACTTTGTCAAAACCAAGCATGCATGGGGCTTGTTATATAGACAGGTGTGGGGAGGACAGCAGAGCTGCTGCAACACCATGTCATATTTAGCTGACATTCCCTTTTCACAGCCATACCTAAGGTTTGTCGGAGTACTAGAGAAGGGCAGGAGGGGTAGATGACACATTATTAATCTCAGTGAGGATTTTCCACATTTTACCATAGAAAATACATCTAAACTTGGATAAATTTCAAAGTATATATAAATATTCTACTATGGCTGCAATTGATGCTAATGGAAGTTCTGCTGAAAGCCACAAGCAAGCCCGCCTGCTGTTTGGGTACCTACAGCATCTCCTAGCAGTAGCTGAGGATACAATAGAACATGCTAGAAAAGCCTCAGCATTTGATCTTAGTGCTTTGAATGTCTCCTGGGCTGCCCATTAATATATTTTGTCCACACTGAGATAACCTGTCAGCTACAATACAGAACATCCTAGCTGATTTTCTGCTCTTTCCTGATCCATCATCAGAAATTCTAGCAAATAAATCTAAATGTGCAGTTTTTGTCAGGACAATAATTTTCAACACAAGACTTTCGAACACAAAAATATTTCCCCCTTAGTTGTTTTTATGGAGTATCTGTTTCCAATGTGATTGGATTTTTTCTTTTCTTCCTCCTCTAGGCTGTCATGGTTTCCCTGCTGACAGATTACTCACCACAGCTACAAAAGCCTACATTTTGATGCTTGGATTCCTGCCAAGAGAAAAATATCCTTCATGGGCAGAAAATTCTGGCCCACACATGCATAGATTTTCATCAGAAGAGATCAAGGCAATGAATGATTTTTTTAATAAAACCATGTAGTTAGCTGCATAATATTGCGTTACATTCGTGAAAATGTTCAAGACAATAAACACCATTGCAGAAGCTGCTATTCATCTCCGTGCTCCAAGCTGGCTATCCTTTCTAGTGATCAGCCTCACGGAAAATGTTCCAAAGCCGTACATGTTCCAAGGTTGTCTCTATGATTAACTCTACCAGCATCATAGGAATAGCATAATCTACACATATCTGTACTGGAACTCGTATAATGGAACATGGCAGACACAACCTTCTCCCTAAACCTGGCCATTTAATTGCTGATCTCAGGCAGTGTGCACAGAGAAGCAGTGCTTTAGTTTGCCTTGGTTGCTGGCACTTCCTGGGTACCCTGGCTCCTGTTTCTATCCTCCAGCCAACCTCCAAATCCCACTCCTGTTTGAAACCAAAATTATGAAGAATTTGTGAGCATTATCTTCCACCATGACATTCCTGTGAGCTGGCACAGGAGGATACTGCTGCAGAATTGGAACAGAGCAGCTTCCACAAAGTTGGACATGGCAGACAGATGCCTGGAAGGAACCAGTTCATTCTGTGTCCATCTCCCCTAGACCTTCACTCCCAAGACAGAATTTTGGCTAAAGAAGCAAGTTTTCTATTTCTTTTTGTCTAAGCAAACATGAGGGGCACCACATGCTGAACTGTATACAGTTTCTTTGTGGAAAGAATTTGCTGCATTTCATCCGTCACTGTAACATGGTGCACATTTCAGCTGCTCCTTCTCAGTAGTAAACAGATTCATGACATTTGTAGTTTTTATGACAGCTGGATGTGTGCATTTAATATTTCAGGTAAAGCTTTGAGTACTGTTAAAAAACACCTTATCTTTTGGTTCTGATTAGTTTCAAGGATGTTTTGATTTTTCCCCCCTGTTATACTGGAACAATGTCTGTGATTTTTTAAAAAAATTCTGCAAATGGGTTTCCAATTTCTGACCATCTTCAAAACATTATTTAATTCCTTTAAAAACTAGAGTTCACTGCTAGGCCACAAAGATCACTGAAATGGAAATAAAAATGCACTTGTTTATCTACCCCCTTACGACTGATTCATTGTTTTTGCAAGCATTTGCGTGTTTCTTGTTAAAATTAACATTTTCCATTACAAGGGTTTCAATAATTCAGTGATCATTTACACTTCAGCAGAGATCTAGCTGCATCAATGATGGAGGACTGGGGCATGTGCTAGAAATAGATGTTTTACTTCTCAGTTCAGGATGTGGAGGAAAATGCCTGCGATACAGCGTATTTCTGGGTTTATTAGGCCCTGCTTTGTGAGTTGGGTTCCCATTCAGCAAGATACCTACAAGCATGGTTGGTCCTCTTGGAGTCAGTGAGCTGTTCAAGTGTTTAGAATTGTAAATATCCTTGCTAAACTAATTTTAGTGCTCTCTGAGAGTAAGGCAACTCATTTAGCTAGTCCTTTCTTATATATATCCATATAAAAAAAGCAGCACATTACTATTAGTTTTATGGTGGTGATTATTGTACTATCAGTGAAGCCAGACAGATTAATAATAATGAAGCTGTATTATCAAATGTTTCATGATGAACAGATTAACAGGTATCTGCTACTCTTTTGCTTCTCTGTTCACTGATCAGAGCTGACATGCATTTAGGTTATTGCAGACTCTTTATACGTAGGAATATGAGCAGGATGCCAGACATCTGAATCCCATTGACATTTTAAAAACACATCTGTAGATCTGCTGCACAACACATGAGCAATGGAGTCCAACATTTCCCGGGGGGTAATTTCGTATGGTTCTATTGCTCTCTTAGCATATATGGCAAAGGACAATAGTCCTTGCTCTGTCTTGCACAAGCTCCTCACATCATCAGCTATTCTGATGTTTTTTAGAAGTACTAGGTGGACTTAATGCTCATGTGCTGAGCAACTGACCATTGTGTGGAAGTACTGAATGTACTACACATTTCAGCATGCACAATACCCAGTTTGAGTGATGTGTACTGGGAGACAGACACATCCCAACGGGGCAGATTTACTGAACATGTGCAGGCTGTCTGCCCAGCGCACACAGAGCAGCTCTGACACTTCCTAGAGGCGTTGAGTTGGTACCAAAGACATGTACGTTTCTGCCCCAGGTGCTCAGGAATATGGTACCCTGAGGGGTTTCTGTTCTGTCTGAAGGGGCTTTCACTGCCTCCCCACAGAGCAGAATAGCACTGCAAGGCTTAATCCACTTGCGCAGGCTATGCGTCCTGGAATTGCCAGGTGGTAGCTGTGGCAGCATTCAAGACAGTATTATTATGCTATCCAGACTCCTCATGAGTTCATTACTTAGTGAATTTACAAGTGATGGCTGCAAATGTGGTGAGTAGAGGAAACAGCAACAACGTAGAAAGGGAAAAAAAATAGTTATCAGCATTCAAATGGCTTAAAGCAAATGCATATCAGCTAGTAGTCACTAATAGCTTATAGTGTTTTTCATTACATTTATTATGCTTTAATCAGCAGAAGTGCTGTTTTCATTGCTGAGTGCACTTGAAGCATGAGGTGTTGCTTTCTCCACCTTTTGACAGAGAGGCTCCTGCCTGGCTCCTGATAGCCTAGACCTTCCTTCCACAAAAGTTTTGCTCTTCTGCTTGACGTAGAGAACAGTCCTGGGCCAGTTCAATTCTATCAAGTCTTACCCACATCTGATTCATACAATAATCCTCTGCTCTGATTTCTCATCTTCACACATTTGCGGTGCTGTGTTCTGGTCCTCTCCAGGACCATGCGCCAGAGGAGGCAGCTGTCAGCCTGATCCATCACCTGCCCTGCCCTGTTCCTCCTCACCCTGGGGCTGGTTCTGGTCTGCCACATGTATATCCACACAAAGTCAGACGCTGTGGTTGTGCCCTGTCCCAAGGGGGTATATGCATGCTAACTTTGGTGCCCAATGCCTAAACACAGCTCCAAAGCTAGTATTGAATCTGGCTTTGATATAACCAGGGTAAGCCTGATCCTAGCTGAGGCCCTGGCGGGGCCCAGAGGTACTCTAATGTCATTTTAGACAGCTGATGGTCTTGGAGGCATCTGCACAGACCTGGCAGAAGTGACATAGAACTGATGGAGCACTTAAAGCAGAAACCGGTGGCCTTAAGGACATTGTGTGGCATCTCAAATGGTCCTAGGTCTTGTGCTTTGGCACCCTATCCACTCCATCATTATCTTCATGGCCCATTAGATGATTATTCCTCTTCTATACCTAGAGTTAGAAATGCAGCATTGCTTATTAGCAATTTAAGCACTCTGTAAGCACTTGTTCTGCAGCTCATACCAGCAGTGGTGGGATTCCTTCGCTATCTTTACATGATCTTCTGAAAATGATCTAACATTAATTACAGATCCAGTAGAGAAAGAGGAGTGAAATGCATCTATATAATTTTCTTGAGGAGTAAAAGCAACATCTTTTTCCTGTGTACTACAAAGCTAAGAGACAGCCCAGTAACTACAGCAGATGAGAGGCCTGCAGAAAGAATTTACAAATAATTGATATCTCTAAGAATATGAAGAACAGCAATTTAAGAAGGACTGAGTGGGAAGCCTGGACAATCAAAAGGGAACAAAGAAAAGTAAGAATTCTTGAATAGAGTTAAATATTTTATTTGCACCAGCTTGCACCAGGAATGACACCAGGAAAAAAAGTCTACATCAGATTTACTCATTGTCTGGTAGCACAAGCAGTCTCCTGTGAGAAGCTGAGTTGCTAGAAGGGAAACCAGTAATAATTAGATTAATTAAATAAGAAGGAGGCACCCAGGCTTGGTTGTGTGAAATCCTCCAGACCTCTTGAATTAACATTTACCACTTACAAGACAGTCTGGTAAGTTAGACATAATTATTTTGCTACCTTTCAAATTTTGCAAGAGAGGGAGGAGGAGCTGCGTGAAGGTCTAAGCGATGCACTGAGCCAATCATTCAGTCTGGGGAGAACTTTCATGACTGAGTTGAGATATTTTAAGCTTAATTTTGTTTCCCAAGAATGTGTAATACTGGTGGAAAGTCTGAAAAACAGACTTCACACAAAGGGAAAGGTTTCTTCTTTCTTCTGGGTCTCACATTACTCAGTCAATCACTTGGTTAATGTCTTGAGCAAATAAACAGTGCTTTTTTGATTGTTTTGCCACAGCCATTTAACCATCTGCCTCTCGAATGCAGAGCCCAGAATTTCTGGGTCTTGCCCAAGGTTATGTGTACAGAGACACTTCATAAGCCACAATAAACATTTTATTCAGCCCAGCTTTTGCTGTCATGACTAATGGGATACAGCTATTTGCAAGGCTATTTGATTCTTACACAATCTTGTTACCATCTCTTTGAAGAAATCCCAGACCTTTGTGGCCTCTGTAAATGCTGATGATCCCTTCCATGCCTATGTGTGTAGAGGACTTTTCTCTAGGGGCAAGCAATCTGAGGTGACTCCATTCAGAGAGCAGATCTTTCACAACTGCAATCAAAGCATTGCCTGACCCTGCCAAATCCCTTGGAAAGCTCCTCGTGGTCTGCATTATATGATAGAGGACTATTGAATTCTTTTGCTCTCTAACAGGCCTGTTTAAAGGGGATTGGCACCCTTGCAAAGTACGCTCCAACACAAACATATCTTCAAAGAGGGATGAGCATCCAAACTGCAAACTTTGCAGATCAAAGTTACTTAGTTTAGCCAAGATTTAAGTTCAACTGTGACGAACAGCAGCTGGAGAAGAGTAATGAAGAGCGGGCAGGACAGATGCAGGTCATGCTTAGTGATTTAAGAACAAAATAGTGTTTATTGCAGGGAGAAAGATAAACTACTCATACAGGTTATGGGACTTCAGAGATGCCCCTCCAGCTCATAGCCAGTAAGTTCAATAGTACTGTACCCGACTGACTTCCGTCCTTTCCAGCATCCTCATCTGAAAAGCTCACTCACTGTCTGAATGTGAGGTGGATGTTCTCTATGGAACACACTCTAGCCTCACACCTGGACAATTTGGACTAGGGGATGTGGAGCAGCACATCATGGCTCCCCTGCTGCTGACATGCCCAGTTCCTTGCTGGTGGAAAGCAGAGTGTATGGGGTGAGGTGCACAAACAGTTTGGTGTCCCAGCCAGGTATGGCACACGGGAACCACAACCCCTGTGCACGTCTCAGCATCGGACACACATTTCTGAAGGTAAGAGCCAGGCCAATCACAGTAATGCCAACCCAGTGATGATAAAACACCTATGGTGGGGTGGCCCACGCAGCACAGAAAGCCTTCTGGCAGAAACCAGATTCTGTCTGCAGCAGGAAACAGAGGCCACAGCCTTTCCCATCCTGCTTCCTATACTGTGCCCCAGCTGAACGTGTCTTGGGTGTTTACTGTGCTTAAGGGTTGTGTTTGACAAGCTGCCAGCTGCTGCTCCCGGGGTTCTCCACCAGAGATAGTGCTCATGGCTAGATGTTGCTCTTACTTGTGTAACAAAGAAGGAAAATGTGTGAGAAACTGAAACAAGAGACACTCCAGTGTGGCATAGAGAAAAATTACCCTACTGAGTCCAGTTACAGGCAGCTGCATGAAAGCCTTTGCTTAAGGTGTTCCCCAGGGCTGTAGAAGAGCCAGGTTAGAAATGCAGATGTGAGAGTGCTCTCCTCCCATGCCAACCCCTGCCAGAGCATCTGTCATGCTCTTTGGAGGGGGGTAAGGATGGGATCTGCACCCCTCTGACTGCTTGAGAGGCTCTCCTGCCTGCCTGGGGCACACTCTTTCCACTGACAGGCTTCAGCTGAAGCACAGCCCTTGCTGCTTTCTGCACACTGCTCTCCTCAAGAGCAACTCATGCTGTCCCACTGATTGGCTGTTTCACAGCCTGCATCCTGCTGCATTGCCGGAGGACTGGGGTGACCCAGGACCCCCTATCCAGTGCTGTGGTGCTGAGCCCCCATTCCACAGCGGCCTCAACAGGGGGTAGTTTGCACCCATCCTGAAAACATGCCAGTGCAGTGCACCCTGAGGATGATGTCCTACAGATGGTATATTGCACTTTCCCCAGGCAGTCGAGAATATTTCATAATTTATATCATTTGAAGGATATTTGCTTAGTTTGGGAATTTAACTAATTGAAAAGAAATGTCTCCCAGCACCACAGAACCCCTGCATGAGTCACCATCAGGCTTTCAAGACCCACTCTGCAGCTCAGATTTCTGACTTAAATCCCAGACCAGTTTTGGGGGATTTCTGAGGACCAGACACTAGAGGGTGAATGCCCCAGGCACCTCTCTAGAGGGTTTCCCCATGGAGAGGCAGCCCTGTGGGCTCCTCTGGTGCACAGACACCTCAGAAGGGAGCCCAGGCAGGAACGATGGGGAGGTTTTAAAGCACTTTAAACTCAGACTGACATCAAGCAAGAAAATGTCTTAATCTCAATCCACCAATTACAGAACACACCTCATGTGGTGATCTATACATATGCCTTATAGGCATATAATCCTATAATGCAGAGCTGCTGGTAGTATGATCTACAAAGGAAGAAGAGAGTTTTCAAATCCCCCTCTCTGTGCTGTGACACAGCTGGGTCTTTCTTAAATCCATTTGTAACCCTGAATTTCCTGTGTTTCATGTAATTGCAACGCCTCGTGTTTTACTTCAAATTGCTTACACATTCTTGCAATAGGAGGAATTTTTAAAAGTGTAGACAAGTAATTTGCTTTTGAGAAGTGCTGTGGAGGAGACAAGTGTAGACGCATATAATTTGTCTCCTACCAGCTTTATGAGAGTCTCTCTCTCAGGAAAGGTAACAATTCCATCCAGAAATAATTCCATTAGACATGAAATATCAGAGCTGTGAATCACTGGGCATTTCAGAGCATCACTTCACAGCAGGAGAGCATCTGAAAACTGCACCAGAGACAGGAGTTTAATTCTTATTGTAGCACTAGGGAGGAAAATGCAATCAAAAACAGCTATAGGAAGTTGCAGTGCAGCAGAACTATCTATTTTACTAGTTGCCTTCCTGGGAAAAAGAAACGAGGAGATTATAGTTATTCTTCCAGCAATACCATTGATTTGGTCAGGGCAGTAACTAGGATTCACAAGACTGCAATTAAGGGCTCAGGAAAACTTGTTAAATAAATTTTTCTGAAAGACTGTATTGTAGTGACCACACACACACAGCTTTTAGGTATCCATATAGTAGGATAATAATAGGTCCTGCCAAGGAAAAGCTTTTCTGATGTTCTGAGCGGGCAGTGAGACCAATCTGTTTCATGAGTTTATAAAGGCAGAATGGATTCTGAATTGCAGGGGCAGTCAATTATTGCCAGTTTGAAGGTTTTAGCTCTGACTACATTAGAAAGTCACCTGTTCCTTGTTCCTGTCTCTGCAGCTAGACATAACACCACTATTTCAATGTAGACAACTATGGGAGCTACTGTCCCACAAAGGTCCTCTGAGATTGTCACCAGTTAGCCAGGGCAGCTGCTTTACTCATAACTTTTAAGACTTTCCTCATCTTGCAGTGGGATAAAGCTGTTTCCCAGTGCCTGTTGCTAATGCTCAGGACCACAATGGGTTTTCTTACTCTTCCCCATTGCTGAGGTGGACAAAAGGAGAAAAAGCATGTTTATTTTGAACACCATACATTGCAATTGATAATAACTGGGCCCCTGCTGAGTAGCTAGGCTAATTTATAAACATGGGACCTGAACTTCAGAAGAAATAAATTCACAGAAATTCAGTATCTCTGAAAGCTAGCACATGCTACCTGTCTCTGTATTACTGCTGCCTGTGTAAAAAGGCTATTATAAAAAATAAAGAAGGCCCTTGTAGCTGGCCGCATGTCAGGGTTGTTATGCCAAAGTCTAGGCAGCCAAAAAAGGTAATCTGCAGAGTATTGGTCTTACATGGCTTAGCTGGATTAGCCTTTACATCCTAAATGTCTGGACTGGCTCCAAAAGAGGTACCAAGTGCCTTTCTTTGAAGCAGTCCTCTTTTCCAAGGAGCTGATGGAAAGCCATTATTCACAGAGGTGCCTGGTTGCCCAGTACCACAATGAAGACAGAGAACATGCATTACAGTGGCTGTTGGCAGAAGCAAACATGGGACATGCTTAATCACATGCTTAAGTAGGAGGACATGCTTAGCTGCAAAACCTCTGCAAAAACTAGTGGCAGTCTTTCCAGCTGCAGTTGTGACACTTGGTATCAAAGCACTTTACTAAGTCAGCTTTTCATGATAGAGCTCAGTCTTTCTTTAGAAAATGTTTTATTTCTCTCTGACTTATTTTCAGCAGGCTGCTGAAGATAGTATATATCTTTTAACCCAGGTGGTTACCAGGTGAGGTAGGACAGCCTACAGACTTTAGGGATCCTCCTTTCCAGTCATCTGTGGCTGTGGCTGTCTGACACCCTGGGCTCCTGGTCTGTCCATCCTGGAGCTAACGCCAGTGTTTGGCACTGAGGTGCTTGTCAGGGGACTATCCTGTAGCCAGGATCTTCTTTCTGTTTTTCAGGGACTCTCAGCATGGCCTGAATTACCAAAATTATCTGTGAAATGGACTGAATGTTCCTCCTCTGCCCATTACTATCTCATAGTCCCAGAATCCCAAAGTAACACTCGGCTTCCTGGGACACAGGGGTTTAATATGGTGTGGAACAAAGGCCTCAAATGAGAGATTTTTTAAGTGAAAAAACCCACCATTCTTAAATAATGAATACAATGTGTTTCTGCATTTATATCACATATAGTCTGTAACCACAAATATAAAAATGATCCTACATTTATCTGAGATGGAAAATGTTGGAACAGAATTAAATCTGACGGAGAGATGTCTGGGTCTATAGAGAAAAGTCTGCACAGAAGAGAGGTAGATGTCCAGTTTGGCAGAAGACCTTGCTAGAATCATTTATGATGCATTTTTTGCATTTGTCTCAAACAACCAGAAGGCCTTCAGCATGTCCTTTGTAATTTCCCATCCTTTTTCTTCTTAAACTTCAGTTTCTGCATCAGCGCTGACATCACGATCTTGGGTGAAATCCAAGAGGGAAGCCCTTCTGCTCTCCGAATGCCATTTTGTATTCAAAGTACTTGGTGGTCATTCTCAAGTGACATGAGACACTCCAACCATTTATTTAAACATTCCTGTTCGCTAATCCACACAAAGTTTTCTAAACAGTGTGATCTATCATGTGTGTGAATAAGTGTAGGAAAAAAAGGACAGTCTTGAGAACTGTGCTGAGATGATCTATGTCCTTGCTAGAAACATGTTGAGTTTGTTAAGGCAGGGTAAAAATAAATAAGAGGGGAAAAATCACTGGTTCCCACCTGCCTCCTAACAAATAAATCACTAAGGAATCTCCATGCCTCCCTTGCAATAATTTTTTGCTCTGCTTTCCCCCCTGACACAATGAGAGGGACTTTTCTTCCACTTGAATTGACCTTTGGCAAACACTTCCCTTTCAGTTAGGATCCGAAATGTCCTGTGGACTGCTGTTGCTGGAGATAGGATGGAGAGGGCTCTCTGAAGCCACTCACACAGGAGTCGGGACAGAGAATAATTACCTGAATTCATAAGGTTAATTCCAGTCTAGACGAAGGCAGAGAGAAGTCATCTAGAGGTCTCTATTGGAGAACAATGTGTTTGTCTTTCTGGACTCGCTGCTCTCCCCATGCTGACTGCTTACTATATACTATGAATGCTTCTCTCATGGACTGTTGAGCAATTACTGTGCCTGAGCACTAGACTTGCTGTCCTCATGTCGTTATTAGTTTGACAACCCAGTGTGAGCCTCCCAGGAATGAGGCTTTGACTGTGGCTTGACCTGGCTCACTGGGGTAAATGGAAGGCCTCCTGTGAACAGCAGGCTGGGCGTGGGTGTTTGGCACTGGGGAAATTGTTGCCTGAGTGAACCAAAGAAAATTTATTAAAAACATACACCAAAAACTTGCTGCACTCAAAGGTGAAGCCTAGAGTGAATTAATATACTGTCACAATAAAAAGGGCCAGTATAACCTGAAGAAGTAAAAACTACACATCAGATTAACAATTGCAGGAACTTCAGAGGGCTGCACTGAGCATGTTCCTGTTCAAACTAAGTTCTCCAGATTTTGCAAATTCTCTCTAAGGGACCAATATTGCAGGTAAATTACTTACTGAAGACCAGCTATGTGACGTGCTGTGAAACGCTTGCATCTTCACAGTACAATTACCTGGGCTTTGTGGCACTGCCATGTCAAGTCAGCTGTACTAACAATGGTGTCACTGTTAGGATGCTTGAAGGATATGATGTAAGCTTGACTTGTGAAAAGAAATAATATTCTTCGAGACAAGGCTTTTGCCACACAACTAAGATTCTCTCATACACTCCCATGCAAGGTAAGTGAAATGGAACAGTGGCCCAGTGCTCATGCATTTCTTGGTGAGTGGCACATATGCTACATGCCATCTCTTCTTTCCCAAATACCAGTCTGTATCTCCCATAGGTCCTAAGCATCCTACTTGGCTTTGGTGCCATCAGTTTTACACTCTTGCTAAAATCTTTTATGTCTTTGGTTTTGGCAGTTCTACCCTTCTCATGACTTCTTCCTTTTTCTCTGGTTATTTCTTTAATGGTTCTTACCAATGGCTTCCCCTGTTTTTCTTCTTTCTTCCTTTGAAAAGAGAATCTCATAGTACATGGATCTTTTTCCCTGCATCCTGACTACATGTTCCTATGTGGTTATAAGGGTGACTTGTTAACCTGTAATTCATGTTACTAGGCTAAAACTTCAATATAGCTTTTCATCTTACTCCTCTTCCCTTAGTTGTCACCTTTATCTCAGTGGTCTCTCATTGACCACTCTATTAGTCTTCCAGGTCCACTGTAAAGTGAATTCCCACAGCCTGAATTACTTGCTGTGCCCAACATGATGTTCCAAATTGTCCACTGTCTTGGAAATTTATGAATCCTTCCTCCTCTTGGCCTGTCTAGTAGCAAAACCACTTAAACATAATGCATGTGCACCGATGAAGAGATTTCCTTCTTTGATTGTTCCCTTTCTGTGTCTGTCTTCCTTACAATAACACCAAGCTCAAATATTCTCTATTCCCTTACCAGGCTTCTGTTTATTTACTTTAATGCCTTGTTGATTTGCATCCTCTTCTATGCCAGAAATTCGAGCCTCATTTGCCTGGGTATCTTGTTTCCCACTGAGTACCTGCATGCTTTCTTCATTGCCCAGGGAAGGCTCTTCTGATACAAGTCTTTAAAATCAGTGTCTGATCATTTTGCTAGGCATTTTTATTGTGCTGCCTACACAACAGTGCAAATTAAGTGGGATTTTGCCAACAAAATAAAAGCCCTGTTCTGTGTGCTTTCTTTTCCCACATTTACATGTATGGGACTGAACTATTCATTGATATTGAATGATCTATTTAAACATGACCAAAGTATGTGAGGAGGAGGCAGTGTGAGTAACAGTGCATAAAGAGCTGGACTGTGACTTAGGTTTTGATGCCAGGTCTTCCATTGCTTTTGCATCCTCAGAAAAGTCACTTGCCTGTGCCTCTGTTTCCTTACCTTTGAAAAAGGAATAATTTTGCTTCCCCTGTGTACCAAGTGCTTTGAGACTAAGTGATAAAATAAGCTATGCAATAACCATACAGTGTTATTTTTCCTGTCCCATTCTTTCTCATTATGTGTCACACCAACTGGTTTCATCTGCTGCTAAATTGGACCACGGACATCTGAAGGAATCCTACATTTTTCACAGTAGGATGGCAGAGGCATTGCAGTGCTCCTTAACTTTCAGGTACTAAGACAGCACAAACAACAATTATATTAAAAGCACCTCTCCTGGAGCTACGGACAGTGCTACAAAGGGGAATGCTAAGTGTTTGCACTATATAATGGGGATCTAAAGCAATTTCTTGTGACATTTTATAGTCTCCTGGTTGTCTGAAAGAGACCCCATATGGGATGTAAATTGCATGTGTTGCTGCCATATGCTTGGGCAAGCAAGATCCATTTGTTCTTTTAGAATAGAGAAGCCTGCTGAATTCAGACCAGAAGTCAGATGCACATTATGTTTATTCCAGCTTTTGTTAGGGCCATAACAGTTCTTTATTCTTTTGCTTTTGTCTGCTGCATAAAGCTCTGTTTGGTGTAGCCGAGCTCCTATGACAAGGAGTTTTTGTATTATTTTTGAAGGCATATATCACATCTTAGCTGAAATTTGTATCTTCACTCTAAGGATAAAAAAAATAAACCTCCCCCATATAACATATAAAGCCATATTTAGGCATAAGCCTAACTACATTAATTTCCTGACTTAATGAGTGTTACAGTCACTTACATGAGGACCGAATTTGCAGGGATGCACATTAGTACACTAGATTGCTATTTGAAAGCTAAGAAGTTTCTGTTTAATCTTTTCAAGATTTTTATCCTTCTCTAGTAATTCACAGGAAAGATATATAGAATGGGTAGGAAGTGTTGTCTGAGTTTTCCCTATTCTCTGTTTCTCTGTTCCGACACCTTATAATTTTTAGGGATTCTTGTTCCTTATTTAGGACCCATAGCAGTTTTACAGCTGTGCATAAATACAAGAAATAGAAAATGCCAGGCTGGACATGTCCATTAACAAGATGCACAAGATGTTGATCTTACCTGACCTGTGCTGTAATTTTAAAAGCAAGTCAAGTTTTGCTAAAGCAATTGTGGTTTGAAAAGAACAACATAATAGTTTAGGCCCTTAACAGTATCTGTGATTTCCTAATAGAATCTTTCTTACTTTATTTTTTTCCTTTGTCCCTGAGCCTTAAGAATCATGAAGCAGAAACAGCATGATCCTGACAGGATATTTTCCCTCAGGAAAAAAAATGCCAGGCTGTCAGATTTAAAATGTTGTCAAGATCCATGTACTGGATCAGAAGAAAATTATTTTCCTTCCAAAATACCTATTATACATCTGTCTTCTGAGGTTAGGGGCTCTGTAACCACTCAGCATCTGCATCAAACAAGATGCTGCAGGGTAGATGCTTCTACTTATCTTCAGATATCTACACTGGTGATACTTGGGCATGAGTTAGCTGTATCATCCCCCCTTGTAGGCTGGGGATGGAAACAGGCATTTCTAAGAGAGATACATTACATCCTGATGTGGACACCCAAACCAGTCCAGAGATAACATGTCTTAAACTCGGTTGTTGCTTTCTCCTAGCCATAAATAGGGTATACATGACCACCTCACATATAAGCATCTCCAGTAAGAGAACGCCCTCTCACAGTGTTTCAGTTTGGGCTCCTGAAGTTAATAGCTGCTTTGAAAATGTGTGTGAATTGCTTTTCTTGAGTCAAAAAGTAAGTCTGCAACACAGCCCTGAGTAAAGGTTAAGATGACTCAGTTCATACTCTAGTCACATCCCTGTCTCTGACTCTCCACCATGTTCTCATCTCTTTCATTGATTATTTTTTGGTAATGTGACCAAATGAACACTTTTACTGTGAACATTTGAAAGACCCACTCGCTGTCTTTCATTTACATACCAATAAAAGTCATAAAGCATGAAATAGGCTAGTCTTATATCATCCATGTTTCCACCTTCCTGTAGGGATTTGAATATATCTCCCATGAAGAAATTTTAGGCAGTTTACCCACCTCTAGGCAAGGGCAAAGCACTCCTCCTTGTTCTCTAAGCTACATACGGACTGCCAACAGGAGAGCATTACACTCACAAGAGCATTGAAGAGAGAGAAAAGAAAAAGCAAGCCAAGACTGTGAAAAAAAAACCTGGAAGATAAAAAAAAAAAAAAAAAAAAAAAAATTAAAACCAACCAAACAAACAAAAACCAAAACAAAAATGAGAAAACAACCCAAACAAACAATACATTAGAAAAGAAAAAACAACTAGAGTAGGTGAAAAAGGAGTTTTCCAGGGATGCTGCTGAATGGAGCTTTGGTAGCACTTGGATACTGTGGAATGGAGCAGACACCTCAGGTCCTGTGGTGTGCTTCATCCCTTTGGCTCCATTTCTGTGGCATGATCTGCACTGCTGTCTGTCTCACAACTGCACCAAAAGTAGGGGCAGTCAGAGATCAGATGTCCCATCCTTGGAAAAAATGCAGAGCTTCAAAATTTGGTTTCATTCTGAATTATAAATAAAAGTGGCTGTCATGGACATTTTTCATGGAGGGAAACATTCAAATACTAAGGAGAAATTGTTTCTTTTGGGCTTACTTGATTAGACTTCATTTTGCTTTTATGTAAAATAGCAGCATAACATAAAAGCTGTAGCAAAAAGTTAAGAACAGGCTATTTCAACATCTTCTGCTAGTAAGTACCAGTAAAAAAAATCAGTTTTGTCAAACTAGCATTTTCCACTGGGAAAAAAAATTCAATCTAAAAATGCTCTGCCTTGTCTTGCCAATGCATTCACCTACTAGTTAAAATTAGGTATTAACCCATCAAAAACATGTATCTGTCAGCTCCTCTTTTGATATCCTTTCTGGAAGAAAGAAGGTCATCTAGTGATTTATGGAGACCTCAAGACCAGTAGACATTTTTTCCGATGGAGACCAGCCTGAAGATTTTTCATCTCTGTGTCATACCAGGATTTAGGCTCAGGGACAAAAAGGAAAACTGTTAGGAGGGTGAACAGGAAGGGACTGTAAAACTGCTGTGCTGGGTGGTCGCAGATGAGTAAAGGTTGACCTCACTATTTTAAACCAGGACAAGCTAAATGTCAACTATTTGTATCACATCATAACTTGTCATTATCCCCTTATCAATATGTTGTAGGACATAAAGACTGGGCATCCATTGCAATCACACCTGAAAGAAGCAACACCACAGGCAGCGAGCAAGTAAAATCCCACTCACAAAAGTAAATATTCCTCCCTCCTTCTATGGGTCATTTGTCCTCTCCTAGTGATATATTTAGTAATAGGTTAGTATAACAGAATAATGTATGTGGCTGAGCATTTATGAAATGCTAATAACTTGCTTAGGCCAGAAAATGATCTTGTGCACTGTTTAATAATCCAGCAATTATTAATCATCACGTTAGTTTCCTTTGGGAAGAAACGATTACAGGAAAGTTACACCACACTGCATTAACAAAGCATTCAAAATGTTTTTATGAACTACATAATATTTTACAAATAGTTCTGTATATATATCCCTGGGCAAGGAGATTAAAAATGAGACTTAATTTAGGGAACACCTCCTTTGATTAAAAAAATATGTCTCTGAGAACAGCTGGAGCCATTTGCTAAGATAAATCAGATGTTACTCTCAACTTTTATGGGTTGCTAAATATATGGTATGCCTAGGATTTGTTGGCTGCATTATTGTGCTGTGAACACAGATACTGAAGTTGACTAGCAAAGAAAAACAATAGATCCAGCAGGCTATGGCAATGCCATATCTTCTCATTATTACTGATCAGAAATGAGAAAACTGTTCTGGTGAAGCCTCTGGAACCTTCTGATTTTTCCCATATTAAGCACGAGCTAAAAACATCCTAGGTCTCCTACAGCCTCTTTTACCTCTAGAAAGGAAAGGAAATATCACCGAGCTTTTTTTAAGGCAGAGCAGAAGATTAGTTGTTACAAAGACCTAGAAAGAGTAATAGATTTTTAGGAATGCTGCCCCAAGCAATCATCTTAGTCCCTCAAGCCTCTACCATCTCCAAATTTATAATAAAGACATCTTATTTTCTGGACAGTGACAATTTATCTAGAGGAAAAATAAATAAAACACTTGTCTTAAAGATGGTCAACAGGTTGCAAATCCAAAAGAAGAGGAAATGTATTGAATTATCTTTCCCCCTCTTCCCATACAGGATAGATCATCTCCAGAAAAATATTTCTCACAAACAGCTGCACCTGAAGACTCTTGCCTAGAAAGCCATGGGACATGATCCATATCATCCAATGGTGAACTTAGTTTGTGTGCTGAAGATAGGGACGCTCAAGGATGAGGATGATGTAAGCAAAAAATACAGACATAAATTAATAAGTATAGAAGAGAGGTCTCAAAATACATATGAGGCATCACAAATGTATGATGAGGAGGCACCACAAAAGGATAATAAAATGGTTTTCTGCTTTGCAATCTAAGTTCAGAGGTCACAGAAAGCTCCACTTCCAAGCATCACTAGAAAAAATGAGATGTAAATGATTTGCCCTTTTCACATCTTGTTTCACATTCCTGAAGCTTGTGTTTCTTGTGGATGTGGTGGCTGCAAAGGTATGGGGCAAACTGTTGTATTTGAGGGACTTAACTGATTGCCAGTGAGATGCATAGTGTTTTCTTATGGAGATCTTTCATTTTCTCCTTCTGTTGTTTTGCTCAGTTTCTGTTACTATTCACGGTACAGTTGTTGTTCTACTAATCTATAAACTGCTTTGAAATTCTCCCAGTTGAAATATCAGCCAAAATTCAAAATGTTGCTTTTGTTGGCAGCTAGGAGAGAAACCACAACATTGCATTATACAAAAGCATTAAGCCTTCTATTCTCACTCCCTCTTTTCCCCTCCCCCCCTCCCTTGTCTTTAGTCTGCATAGAAAGCAATGACAAATATATTATTAACCCTCATGGGGACAATATTTCCATCGTGAAGTCTCCAGGAGATATATTCTATTCAATTTGTGATTTCAGTTCTGAACTTTCAGACTAATTCTCTTAGCAATTGCTTTAACTTAGCCTCAGGAGGAAGGGAATTGTTCTGAAATTTTTTCAAAAGCCATTTTAGCTGCTTGAACCATTACACACGGTTAAAAAGAAAGCCAACTGGATTTAACTCCATTCAACAGCCTTTCAGTCAGTTTTTTACCCAGCAAAGCATACACTCATCCAAGGCATGAGCAGCCAGTTTCTCCAAGAGAATGCCGTGGAAAATTGTGTCAAAGGCTTTACTAAAATCTAGGTAGACAACATCCACAAAGTGGATCACCTTGTCATAGAAAGAGATCAGGTTGGTCAAACAGAACTGCCTTTCATAGACCCATGCTGACTGGGACTGAGTCCTTGGTTGTCCTGTATATGCTGCATGATGGCATTCAAGATGATCTGCTTCATAACCTTACCTGGCACCAAGGTCAGACTGACAGGTCTGTAGTTCCCCAGATCCTCCTTCTGGCCCTTCTTGTAAATGGGTGTCAAATTTGCTAACCTTCAGTCTACTGTGACCTCCCTGGTTAGCCAGGTCTGCTGATAAATGTTGGGAAGTGGCTTGGTGAGCACTTCTGCCATCTCCCTTGGTATCTCTTGGTATCCCCATCCAGCTATTTTTCCCATCTACTAGAACAAGGAAACTTAGGAAACACTATAACAATCCATACTAACAATTGCAAAGAGTACTAACGATAGTACATTCTCCAAAGAATGATCAGGGCAAGGGGTGTGTTTTGAAGCCTGTGTAGGAGAGAAGAAGAACATTTTGTAAGCCAGATCATTTCTGTGTTGTGATCATTACAGAAAATATATATTTTTAAGCCCCTTAGAAACCAGGAAAGAGGAGATCACCATATACTTCCCACAGTTCCTCCTTCTAGACTGAAAAGAAAGCAACACTCGACATGTTTGTGAGGATGAGCTGCGTGCAGTTGTTCTCACACGGGTACAACAACAGCACTAAAAAGCCTGAAGCAGATGGCAGGCGTGTGGGTGGGGAGTGGATTGCTGAGATTCCAGGAGAAACAAAGGGAGAATGACTGGTTATTGGGAGAACAGCAAATGCACACGAGCACGGCTTTGCGCATGGTTATCCACCCTTTGCTGCATAAGCATATGGGACATGAACACTCTGGGAGGGTTATTATCCAGTAGGAGGAATGTGGTGGGACAATAATACTCTGAGATGATTAATAGGATCATGGTGAGAGTTGCTGTTTATATCTAGGTATTCTTCTCCTCTGTGTTATGAATCATCTGATGCATCAGACACTGAGAACAGATTACAGCAGAGTATCAAGTGCTCATGACTGCTGAGGAGCATAGGCCATGCTGCCACTTTGGTGAGCCTTGCAGACCTGCTCTCTTCTTTCAGTTAGAAAAGCAGGAAAAGTGTGGCACTGCTCTTCTCTGGTTAGTTCGTGCAGGCTTTTAGAATTTGGGATACAGGGGCAGGAGGCTGGTGCATATCCAAGTCTTGAGTCAGCCTCAGGTCTGGAAGTGGGAAGAAGCTGGGGAATACTCCTAGGTCCCACAGTAAAGACATGAATCAGAAACTAAAATTAATAGATGGATAGATAAGTCAGTAATTCAGATAGTCTTTTTAAAGACTTCCCCAGCATTTCCAGCAGTCTACTTTTCCACTGGTACCTTCATCAGAAACCTGTAGCACAAAGCAGCTTGGGATGATCTGTAGAACCTGTTGGAGAAAGATTTATTTGAGGCAAAAGAGTAGCCTTCATCCAATCTAGCAAGAGGGAGAGGAAATCACATTACTGTCTGTTTTTACATTACTGTGGTCAAGAAGATTGTGCGTGAGCATGGAAACACTGACATCACAAAGAGATTGGGAGTTGTGTTAGAAGTAATGTTCTGGTGGAACAACAGGTAAGTAGAAAGAACTGAGAACCTAATCCTATTTTATATCCTCTGTTCTCTGTCTTCAATATCTAAAATATCCCATGTGAAGTCATAGACAATGTCAATGTCATCCTCTGTCACCAGAGACAGCAGGAGGTACTTACACATGAAGACCTCAAGACTGGGATCACAACTTTGTGTTCAATATCCATCATCATCTGCACACACCCATGCTCAGAGATCTGCCCCTGAAAATAACACTTAAAATGAAGTAATTTAAAAAAATCCAAGCACATGCCCTCTCGCAGTGATCTGATGGCAGGATCTGCACTGCAGGCACCAGTTTTTTGGGACAGTGGGCTCAGGGTGGGCTAACCTTGCCCTGGAGCCCAGAGGCACTTTCTGTAACATGGAATGTCCTTTTTTTTTCTCCTTGCAATACTTTTGCTAGAGAAACTCTCACTTAATAGTGTAAATTCCTAACAGCAGGAATATGTCTGTCAATAGGTATTAGAGGAAGGCATGTCTGAGTCTCCACAGGCACACTGTTTCTGATGATGCTATTTGAGAAGACCCGGGGATATGGACAATATACAGAATATTATTCCAAGAATGTCAAAAGCACCAGGGCCAAGAGGTCTCCTGAAACCACTTAGAAGAAAATAAAGGTAATCATTCATTTTCTCTCAGTGCTCGTACCTAGTTTATGTAACTTGTCCTGGTCACTATTATTTTTGTCTTCCCATCCTATCCTTGTAGCAGATGGTTCATCTTGTATTAATTTGATTCATAAGATTTCTGGGATAGAGAATGTATCTCACTGTGCTTGCAGTGCATACATCTGTCACTTCCTAACTTTCAAGTGCTTGACTATACAGCCGAAATAAATATAGCTTTTGTATAACAATATTTGTAATATATTTGCATTGCTATATTAATAATGTGTCATTAATTGTTGGAATAAAGTAATCTGAAATGCAAAATTAAGAGGGACTTAGATAAGAAAAAAGTTATAATGTTGTAAAATCTAGAAAATTGCAATATACTCACAAGATGATTGAATTAGGCATTGCAGGGGTAACTACATACAGCAGTTTTAATTTTCAAGTGTCTGACTTTACAGCTTGAATCTTGTTTCTTCCATAACAGTTTTGCATGTTTTGGGTTGTGGTTTTTTTATTATTTTTTAATGTAATTCCCCATTTTTTAAAATATAGTGGAAAATTATAGAGAACAAAGTATATCTAACTGTAGCAACCTGCAGCCATTGTGAGGAGGACTTGAACCCCACACAAACACAGAGGATGGGATGTGGCTCCAGACCCAGACACCTAAGTTAAATGTTGCTCGAATGGCTGTCTACATGTGAAGCACTTGGCTATCCTGCCACTGTAGTCAACAGGGTCTAAAAGGCTTCCCTAAAACAGGCATGTCTGCTGCATTCACAGCTTTCCAGGTTCTACTGAATGGTACTAACTGCTTCTCCAGTGACAGTAATAGGAGCTGAGACACCTACTCCACCTGCAGATACTCATACTGCACGCAGCTATATTTATCTGTCTGAAAGTGGAAATGAATAGGAGGGTTTGAATCTGTTCTCTAATCGCAGACATCTGGTGCTGTATTAAATACTGTAGGGAATCCCGTTTACTCTTCAGACAACTCTCCAGAAGATTATGAGTCTCCTGATTTTCCTTCAGCCCCACAGAAATCTGCAGGAGAGAGAAGGACATCTGAAATAGCACAAAACAGTTATGTTTGGATAACTGAACTGAGTCCTGAGTGTTGCCTCCAGGCTGGGGAATGGACATGTTCAGGACTGACACACTCAGCCTCCTCCTTACTTACTTTCTGGAGACAGGAGGTCTCTGCAGTATGTGTGGGGAGTGAGTAGCCGAAGGGAGGGGTGAGAACATGGATGTTTAACAGGGTGCCCCAGAAAAGAAGGTGCTCTGATGCTGTGTACTGGGCTCAGAAAAATGTATGAATGTACCAGGAGAAGGAAGGCTCCTGGCCCGTTTCTCATCACTCATTGTTTCAGCAGAGCTACTGGCACATCCAAGAGAAGTGAGATGAGCAGTTTTGATACAGCCAAAGCCCATCCTCAGAAAGTTGATGCTGGCAAAGAAGTCTATCCCAAAGATGAAAAATGAGGGCCTTTTTTTTGGAACAATATACTTTTTCACAATTAATCAGCCAAAGCCTAACAAGAATTCCACTTTTCCAGCCAAAGGGCTTTGCTGCTGATGAAAATCCATCCCCCCTCCAAAAGACTAAATATGTGAAAGTTTCTCATAAAACTTCATGCTGGTGTTTTGTAATAGAAAGCATTAAGCAATGTAAAATGACAGGGCCCTTATCCACTCCTCTTGAAGTAATCAGTAAGTGGCATAGGCTTTTAAGAGAGGATAATGGGGATAGAATTGTTTATCACAGAAGTGATGCCATTTAAGGGTGCCTGGCAGGCAAATCATCCTGAAACTTGTGAATACTCGTGCCAAGACCCTGTGTTGGCTTGTGTGATGCTCACTGAGTCTGGAATGCAAAATCAGCTGCTTTGATGGAAATCACAACTCTATAAGCTATTTTCAGGAGACATTAATGAGATTTTGCTTTCGGATTATCAGTACAAAATGGAAAGTCCAAGAAGGATAGAAGGGACAATTGCTCTCTAACAAAAATTTAACCACATCTACATAAAACAGAAGTTCAACTTTACCGAAAAGTAAAAAATTGGTTAAAAAATAATTTAAATATGGCATCACCTGACTTGATACAACTCTGGTCCCATGCTGAATTAGAAGTGCATGGGTGTTGTATATGCACAACCCTTCTCAGTCATGCTACTGGCAGACTGTCTATAACACTGCACAGTTTCATGTTCTGTCACGTGTCTTCCCAGCTGCTGAAGACCTTGTGCTGTGTTCCCAAAATGTGCACAGCTAACAGGTGGTCATTGTCATGACTGTGTCATCCAGAAACATATCCCGACACATAGTCATGCTTGTATCCTGCTTTACTGTCAATGACATGCTCATCTAGTTATGTTTAGTCCAGAGACGTGACTTTAACAAGATGTCACCCCCTCTCTATTAATGGCATATTTGGCCACACAACACCACAGTGATTGAAAGCCTCTGGGACTTGTTCAGAATGGCAATGTCAGTACATGAGTTTCGATTTCTCCTGCAGTGCTAGAACTTCATCCTACCTTCTTGCAATCAGAGGTTTTGTGTTTTCCAATGCTGCTTCCAAACCACTGTGTTTAAGAGCTGCTAATGATAGTTTTTGTAAACTTGCTGCTGGGCTGGCTGAGCAGGAGCTGGAACAGTCTCATGGTTCTGCTGCAGTTGTGGCAGAGCAGACCGAGTCAGAGGGCATGTCCTCCAAGTTCTGTTGGCACACCAGGCTTTATTTTTCTTCACATGTAGTGTCTACACACTCAGGACTGGAAAGCAAATTAGAAGTGTCTGGAGGGTGGGATGAGCAGTGTGTCCCAGATGGAGTGACCTGTGAATCTGTCTCTGCATGATGCTGAACCCAAGCTGGAGCTGAGGTCAGATAGCGAATGAGCCCACTCAAGCACCAGGATGAGGATCAATATCACTGGTTGCATTAACTGCTCCTGTGAGTTCTTTTTCCAGGCTCAGCCGATGTCCAAATGTCCTAGTTAATTTTTTTCTATGTAGTCTCATTCAAGATCACAACAGCTTTTCCTGGTTTATATCCTGAAGCAATAGCCACTGCACATTTCTGCCCGTGTTGTAATTAATTCATGTCCAACTCCCCAGGAAGTCTCTGGAAAAGTCACTGATGTCTCTATTTTTACTTCTCAACTGACAAGGTTCAAACTTTGGAAGACAAGGCCACCTTATAATAGAGCAACTTGTTATACTGCCTATTAGTGAAAGTCCACTGTGACCCCTGAAGAAAATTATTGAAGTTCTGTAAGAAATTCAATAATCTTAGTCATAAAATATGAGTGGGTTAAAAATCCACAGATCTTTGTTTAATATTGTGTTTTGGGCAGAGTACAGAGCTGTTCATAGTGTGCTGTTAAAATACAGTTAGGCAGGATATTATATATTAATGGAAAACCATAACAGCAATAGCAGAAGAGCTGTGGTATGCAACCAAATCAAACCATGTATTTTATAACAGCTCAAATGCACCCTGACTCTAGCTGATTACTAAATTACTGCTGTAGCTGCTGCATGGACATGCTAGGAATACACAAAGAGTCATTCTGACTGTTACTCATCCCCTTTCCTCTGTGGAATGACAATTCCCACGTTTGCAGTCTTTGGTACTCCTTCCTCTCTGTTCACATGTGCTTTTTTATTCAGACACATTTAATTATTTGTGTTACTGTAGCACCATTCATACCCCAAGACTCAACACAGTAACTGCCATATCAAGAATAAGCAAAGATGTCACTGAAGACACCCTATTCTGAACAGGTTAACTCTTCCCTTTCCAGTGGAAAACCCTTTTGCTCGGTTTTAGCCAACCAACAAGATACAAG
>JANHFX010018879.1:0-21746 GCA_027560015.1 Chloroceryle amazona | reverse complement strand
TATTCTGAACAGGTTAACTCTTCCCTTTCCAGTGGAAAACCCTTTTGCTCGGTTTTAGCCAACCAACAAGATACAAGCCTTGTTTTATCAAAATATTGTTTCTTTCCTGTAGCTGCTGGGTACAGTACACATGCATTTCTGTATCCTATTTGCTTCCTGTCATTTTACTTGCGTTTCTTCTTACAAGCACAGATCCATGCTGTCTGCCATCAGTTCTCCACATTTTTCCTCCTAAACTGTCACTGTTCGTCCAATATGAGGGTCTCATGCTTCCCACCCATATGTGGATATGTAGTATTATAGAGCGGGGTTTCCTGGTTTTGGGTTCCCATTCACAGCTTCCTCAATGAGTTTCTAAGCACCACCATTCCTTGTGTAGTAGGGTTGCCCCTTTCTGCAGGTGACTGGTCTTTCACTTGCTGCTCCCTTGCTGGCTGACCTCTGTTCCTCACCTTTAGTGTGCAATGATCCTTCTTCAGACGCTCTCATCTTCAGCACAACCACTTAGGGTTAATGAAACACATGACTGTGTCTATACGTGCACACACAAACCCACGTTTGACTCCACCATCAGTACAGTCAGCGCTGTCCTCAATGCTGAGTCCAGTCTTCTCCAACATGAGTTTGCACAGGCACACTCATACCCTGTAGCTATTACACAAGAAATTACCTCCCACTCAGTCAAGTCTCTGTTGAGTCTTAAACTTCCTTAATACATGAGAAATCTTGTGTCTCTCCCCAGAGTCTCCACTTCAATGTCCCTTTCTAGCCAGGAGGGCCTCAGTGAAAACTTGCCTAGAAAAAGGCACCCATTCATTTATTTATTTTCCAGAAAAATAACCTACTTTTGGCTTTGTGCATGAAGCAAGACCAGGTCAGAGCTATGACCATTTATCTTGGTCTGCCTCTCTAGGATCTGTTTCAGGGACTAGGCCAGGAGAATCGGTTGATGGCTCTTTATTGCTTCTTAATTTACTACATTTGTTTTTTCTTCCTACTGCTCCTCTGGAAAAAGATGCTGCCTGACGCAATGAAGGCTTTATAGCATCCTGAATTATGCCTCACATGAGGCAGGATGATCTCAAGGGCAACAGTTAGGTTAGGAGATAGACTGAAAAGTCTTCTGGTCCTCTCTCCACTCCACTCTAAACATACTGGTGGCCTTTTCTCTAGATTAATTTGCATCGGCTGTGCTATTTGTGCAGCAGGGGATGGTCACTGAGTCTTCCAGATTTGATCTAGTACTCCCTGAGCAGAATTACTGGCAGTGCACAGAATTGAGCATTTGAGAAATTATGGGCATTTCTTGAGTTAGTCTCTGTAGAAGAGAGATATCCAGTAGAGGTCATAAAGATGAGTCTCTGGACATGCAACTCTCATCCATTTCCTTAAATCCTCACTCTGGTTTTTGAAATACGAATTTTTTTTTTTTTTTACTGACTACAAATATTAGGACCCTGTTCTCCCTGACTGCTGTAGACATGGAGGAGGTCCTTCTGAATTCTCTACCGAGCAAAAGTTACTCTTCTCTAGAGTGTGAAAACAACCCAGCACACGAGACGGTTCACAACCCAGCACACGAGACAGAAGAGCCATAATAATGACAATAATCTTCTCAGTGAGCAAATACAGTTTCCATAATGGTGATGTCCATGATCCCCACAGACCCCACAGCAAAGGCACCACTTTTTCTCAATGTTCCTGTTCCATTACTCAGCACAAAATGGGTGAAGCTGCAAGCTCCCTGCTTGCTTCCAGCAGTGCACACGCACATGCACGCACACACACAACCCATATCAAGAGTCAGTGAATACAGACACCAGACAATACCTATTCAGCTGAACCATGACTGAGCCATATCTGATGACATGAAATTCTTTATCTGATCCGTGCACACAGAGTTGAGCCAAACTCTCTATGATTTTTAGTCATAAGTAAAAAAAAACCCCATAATTCATTTTCCTTAGTCTAAACCTTGAAAAGATATGAACAAATTAGCATGAGATCAGAAGACAGAAATGAAATGAGGTTTGAAAATAAGATTTGAGACAGGTTGATCTTAAGACCAGACTACTTCTAGTCAGGTGGGAACTGCAGGGCATATTTAATGTAGCAACAGGTGGGAATAACACATCATGAAATGCTAAGAAATGAAAGGAGGTTCCAGGGAAGAAAGAATGTGCACTAGCAGGTTTAGAAGATGGTGGAAATATTTCTTTGGCTTCTAGGCATCTAGAGAGTCTCATACTTCTGTAGCAGACAGCTTCAAGGGATATATAATTTTTGCCATTAACACAGTCTCCTGCAGATTGAAATAAATGGGCATGTACAGACTAAGAAATAAGTGCTAAAAATAGCCCAGAGAGTCAAATAATTCTGAATATTCAATAATTAAATTACACTTTGTACTTACACAATACATTAATTGCCAGAGCAGTACATGAATGCTAATTAATAGTCATAATGGCCAAAAGAGTGTATAAATATTATCCCTGGTTTATAAATGTGAGAAAAAGAGGAAGGGCAATAAGAGAAATGCTCGGTGCTGCTAAGGAGTTATTATGAGAGGCAAGACAAGAAAGTGGGTATCTGTGCACCTCATCCTCCTCTGGTCATCAAAATGGATTGCTTTTCACACCACTGAAAGGTGAGCATGGACTATCACCGGTGGAGAATGCAGGAGCATTACACATGCTGCTGGCTGATTAAATGGCTGCAGGAGTGGCAGGCAATGAGACGTCAGGTTCTTTGTCTCCCAGTCCCAGGCTCAGATAATGAAGTCCCCATACATCACCTTCTTCAAAGGAAGTATGGTTCAGTTATTAGAAACTCAGGGAACTGGAATCAATTAATTCTACATTATGACTAGAAAAAAAATCTATGTTAAACATTAATTCTGGGAAATAATTTAACTATTACACAACAGCAGAACACAGTAGGAAAGGACTTTATACATGAGCAAGTTTGTACACAGAATGTAAAATCTGTGCCCCACTGAAGTCAGTAGGATCAAGGTTTTACCTGCTTGGTTTCAATGAATTTAATAATTTGTCCACAGGTTCCTGATCTGAAGACTGTAGAGGACACTATATGGTTCACCACTCCCTTTATTAAACAAAAGGGACAAGGGATAGGATAGAGGACTTCCATTTCCTAGTCTAAGTTCGTAATAATAAACATTCCCATCACCCTGCAAAGAGATGACATGAGTGCTTCACCAGCCATCCCTGTTAATCCACATGTTTCTCTTTCAACACTGTTCTCAGAACTGTCATGGCAATATTTATACTCTGCCAGAATTGCTTCTCTATAAGTAAAAAATGGTTATACAAGAAGACAGCACAGCAGCTAGATGTAACTGTGATCCTCTCTTCTTCATGTGCACTCCCAATATTTTGTTTGCAGACACAAACAGGCTGCCGGGCATCTCTGTCAGATTTCTGGTCTCATGTGAACATACTGGTGTCTCCAACCACCAAAGCTGAGAGCTGTGCAGACAAAGCCCAGTTGAAATTGGGCTTATTTTACAGCCACACTACATTACCACTAGTCAAGTTCTGAAGGGCTCTGAAATTCATCTCTGCAGTAAAACTGCACCCACAGATGCTGCCTGTATGACCCTGTTTAAATTGGAGTGCTGCAGAAAAGACAAACTCTTGTGATTGTTTTTATTCCAGTCTCTACAACACATATTTTCCAGCCTGGTATGTTGATAGAAGGGAGAAGAAGAATAATGCTTGACTGTCTTAGCTGTGTCAGCAGAAGCCTCTGGTGAAGATCCAGCTATACTGGCAAGAATTCATGTTTGCTGAGATCATTCTGCTTGCTCATAAAATACAGCTTTGCTTTCTTTAGGAGAGCAAAGACCTGCAATGGTGATACAGCTACACAACCAATTGTAAACATTTTGTTCAAAGTGATGTATCTATATTAATGTATAAGTAAAGTCCTTCTGGGACCAGCACTGCTTATGACTGCCACACATGAGCTTTGAGAAACTTGAGCTATTTGAGACTTACTTTGTGACCACCTCTAGCTGTCACTTGCTTCCAATTGCAAAGGTTATCACCCCTCAGCAATGTGAGGAGAAAGAAAAGTTACCTCTTCCTTAGTTGCTCCAAATTATGGTCCAAAGCATTAGTTGAAGGCTTTAATATGAATGGGAGCAGATGCAGTCGGGTGCACTTCCCCTTCTGCTGACTCTTACAAGGTCATAACTTTGAACACAGGGGCAGAGCAGGCAGCTGGAGGTAGTAACATCTTAAACCACTACAGGAAGAGTTACCATCTGGCAAAGTCCTTTATAATGAAATGGTATAAATTGAACTGAGAAATTTAAATGTTGGTAAATGTTACTAAAGCCCCCCAAAACAGGAGGAACAGGTGGGAATTTCCTCAGTGTGCCAGCATTGCTCCAGGATTTCTGTGTCTAAAACCAGCCTCCAACCACGGTGCTTTTCCTTTTGACTCCAGGCTCCAACCATGGTGCTTCCCCTTTTGACTCAGTCTCCAGCAAGAGACGGGTGATGTTTTTCAAGCTCTCATGTGCTTGCTGGTAAGGAAACGTGCAGACTGAGACCTTTCTGGTGCCCATGTGTGTGGGATGGCTACCGTACACCTCCGGGACCTGTTCTAGTAGACACCTTAACATGAAAAGAACCTCCCTGCTTACCCTGATCCCTCTTGAATGGAGGGTGAGATGATGGAGCCAGAAGCAGAAGAGGCAAGCAGAAAATAGCTCCAGTTAGCCTTCAAGAAGGGGCAGTCAGTGTCTTGTCCCAAAACACCCTGGATTTTATTCAGTGACCAGTTGCACTATTACTGACATATTGCAAGGAGCAGAGCCTCCTGCCTTTTCCCATATGAGACTCAGACTTGTTCTTCTAGCTTTCCTGCTGAACAGACCATACTGTTTAGGAGCTAAGCCCTGTTAATGATTGCAGAGGGATGTCCTGTCAACAGAGGAGACAGAGGGTTCCTCACACTTCCTGCCCAGCTCCCCTCCATGCTGAGGTTAGCATAGTCTCATATCAGACCAAATCAGATTTTCTTAGGCTGAGGAAAGCACAGAGACAAGAATACTCACACTCAAGGCACATTTTCCACCCCCTGGTCTTATTACATGGTGAGATGGCAGATGAAGAAAAAGATGGGCTACTGTCACTGCCTTTTCTTTAAAAAGCTGCTGATCCTCCTCAGAGAAGCTAACTCTGGTGGAATGAGTCATCCAGCATTTCCTACTCATTCCTTAAATTATCATTGAAGAGAGAAGGAAAGATGCTCAGAGATGCTGAATTTGTATCTGGAAATTTCTAGAGACACCTCTTTCCCTCTCTTGATGGTACAGAGAATTGCTTTAAGAAGACTAGAAAAAATGTTTCTACACCATGGGCTAGAGGCCTAAAAAGTATGCTCACCTAAGTCAGATATCTTTGGGTGCTTGTTGGTGCTTGGATGACACTAACTCAGGAGACAAATTGTAGGAGTACATGTATAGTCCTCCAGCAACTGACTGGACCTCAGCTCATGAGACAAGTGCAGAGCCAGACTCAAATAAAACCCCTGAAATTCATTTAGTGATGATGGATCCTTGGTGTCAGAAGACCACCCCTTAGTCTCCAAGGTCTGCTCCTCCTCACTGGATGATGTGAACACAGCCTAAGTCAGCAGTGCTGCAGGTGTGGTGGTATTTATCAGGCAGCGTGCTCCCTTCCCCTGTGGCTCATCCTGCTGTTTTCCTCCTTCCTCTTCTACCACTGTTTTCCTGCTCTCAAGCTGCTTCTCTTCCAAGGACAGCTTTGTCTTTCACTTCAGAGTTGCTGATAGTAACTACTTTATTTCTTATTAGTGTTTAAGGAGTTCCCTCCCTGCCTCCTAGGTCTGCCTGCAGTGGCTGCAATGACCCATCTATAAAAATTTCTGCACCTCCAGTCTAATGACACAAACTAGATTTCAAGGCTATTGAACTAACAGGGTATCTTAGCAACAAATATTTGGTTTAATAACAGCATTCTCAGCCATGTTAAACAAGCACCTACTGCAACAGTCAGAATGCCCTAGAGCATTTTATTTTGTCCCACAACCCATTTTCTGTTGGCTCATCTGAGTTGAGAGTGACTAAATTCAAAGCTATTGTCCCAGAGAGGTTGTCCTCAGTGTCCTCCCAACATTTTAGAACGATGTCAGAAAAGAAGTAGGCCACTGCACTCCTGCTAGCCACCCACACAGGCTTGCTGTGGGGTCTTTCTCTTCACCACCTGCTAGAAATTTCTGGTGGTTGTCTATGGAGATCTGCTCATAGGAGAGATGTTGAACTGCTTTCTTGCCTTGCCTGTTTACTGCATATCCAAAGACACTCCAGCCACTTCCCCAGCAGTAACAGCCAGGCTGATGCTTGATTTCTTCAGAATCAATCCTCAGCTGTCACCCTCTTCATGAAGCTGTTGAGAAGCAACAAGTGACATCTCAGCTAATTTCCCCACTCTCATTCATGCTCCTAATGCAACTCACCACGAGGTTCACCATCCATTTCCTCTGGCCCTTACTAGAATTCTGGGAAGGGTTTTTCTCTGAAAGAAATTTTCTTATCGAAAATTAGATATAGTGGAAACATTCACGCATCAGGAATAATTGTTAGCATAACCACCTAGCTTTGCTGTTTTATTGTCATTGAACATTTTGCAATTACCTTTTTCTCTCCCCTACTAGCTAAACCATGAGACTGCCTGTGATATCAAACCATAAATTGTATGGCCACTGTTATTAATTTGTGAAAGCCAGTAATAGTTTGTCTTACAGAATAAAATAACACAGCATGAAATTATAGTAGCTTATCTTCATATTCCTTGGGCAGCACATTGTTGCTCTCTGATGGGTTGAAAGCATTTTTCTTTTGATAAAGCCCACTAGTATCTGCCTTTGAACTCTCCTAGTGAGATATTTTAGTGAGAGAAATATCCAGAAACTTTTTTTCCTCAGCATTTCTCTACACAGGATATATCCAGCCCTTCTTATCCCTAGCACTCATTGGGGTTCAGCTTTGTTTCAGAAAGGGAATTCCACAGTCACCAGAAAGAGCAGCCTCTCCTAATGAGGATATTCCTGGGGATTGTTGCAGTACGTTCTCCATCCCTCCCTATTTTTCACCGTATTGCTGCCCATTAATTTGTGTGTCACCAGCAGCGAATCAAGTGGGGCCTGAGCAACTCTGCTCCAGGGACTCAGCATGGTCCAGCCCAGGCCAGTGGGGACTCACCTGGCTTCTAGATGCAGCTGCTGGCTCCTCATTGAATTCCTCTTCTGCCAGGTTGACTTTAGCCCAGTTATTTTCTCCCTTCCTCCCACCACCCTCCTCCCCCGGTTACAAATGAGTGCTTGTGTACAGGTCAGGAGAAACACCTTCCACAGTTTCATAAAAATAAACATCAGGCTGCCATTGAGTTAGTCAGGAAGTTCTGATGAAGTCCAAAGCTGTTCAAAAGCTGCCGTCATGCATTATTTAGTGCTCCTTTCTGTGTTCAGAGAGTAGATCTGCTGTCCTACAAACTGTGTGCATGGGCAGGGGAATTGGTAATGAAATCCATCACCTTGAAACTGCCCCAAGACTGTAAGAAATGTTATGTGAAGAGTTATTGTTTGTACCTGGATAGCTGCACATAACTTACGTTTAAAGATGAGTATAACTCACCTCGGTCATTCTTGCTTGGTAAGGGTCTCAGTGCAAATCAAACACATTGGGTGACCTGTGCTCCTCCCCAGCCAAGTGAAAGGAGTGTTTTAGGTGGGATGCCAGATACTTTTGGTCTGAAAGCAAACAACTCTTCCTCTGACTCACTCAGCACAACTTCATTAATGACAAGGACTGAGAGTGAAAGTGACAGCCTCATCATTTGATTTGATTGCTTAGTGTGTTAATTTGATATGGAAGCACTTTGAAGCTATTAAACTATTGATTCATTCTTACTTGACAACATAATTTGATTACACTAATTTTTGCATTTTTATTACTTTTGTAAATAAACTAAGTAGCATGCTTGCTTCAGTTTATGTTTACTTTGTTACTAATTTTGATAAATTCTGCTACGAAGGTTGCTGAGCTGGTGTACTTCTTTAAATCACAACAAGGGCCACCTGCCTAATATGGCATAGGCAGGCTTAGCCATATGTGTCTTCTACACCATCTCTATATAGTGTATACAGAAGTACTCAGTGTCCAGCATCACTACTCACTCCCCCAGGATACCCTATTCATAAAGCACAACTGACTATTCCAAATGCATTGTAGTCCTTTTTTTTTTAATGACTTATGAGCCTATTCTTCTGATTTATGACTCACATTTTTTGCAGTTCCATTAACCAGCCTTTGTCAGTGTCCCTCTAAGCCTGTAACGGTCCCAAAATACATGACAGTTTTTCTAGGTGAAGCTCTTTTTTCCATTCACCCAGAATAACTGTGCATACATCCATAAGCACACACATGTACATCCATATAAACTAGGGCAACCTAAATTCATAAAAGCAGGCAAGCTGTTGGTGTTTTTGTCTGGTTTAGCACTGCTGTGCAGATGAAGCAGGAAAAAATTGTCGCAGGCTAGCCATTTAACTTCCGACTCCCCAAAAACAAAGCAGTTTTTGCCATTGCCAAGATGTTAATTTCCAGTCCTGATTCTAAAAGAATCTGACACCCATTGTAAGGCAACACCTCTTCATATAAATTTGCTTTTTACAAGTCCCCAAAGAGGAGAGCACATGTAAGCTATAGTGTTGAGAGCTGCTTCATAAACTGGCCTAAATTTAAATTTCTTTATCTACAACTAGAACAGCAATACATTTCAAAACACTGGTCAGTTTGTACCTAGTAAATGAGATGAAAGATCTGACTTTAAAAAATATGATCTCTGTCTAATGAAAGCATAACCACCTCTTCTTCCTCCCTCCTATGAAGACCGGTGTTCACCCTCCAGGATATGCAACATCGTTTCTTCAGTTTTGCAGGGGAGAACGAAACATACTTCTCTCTGGAGACTGTCAGTATTTTTTGATCATGGCCACTGACAGTGAGTCATCAATTAGGTAAGCAGTTAAGTATATAGCTGGAAACCAGCTGAGAAAATAATAGAGAAAAGTACTCTCAAATATTTGTGCCTAAGCAGACAGATGATCCTGCTCAGCCATGCTTGCATCCCTCTCCGTTGTTTTTCAGCAAACATTTGAATTGCCACTGTCTGCAGGGGTATTTGGAGAGGGACTGTATTTCATCACTGCTTGTGCACAGACAAACACATGCTGCAGGAATTGGTACCAGTCAGGTTTAACCCTCACTGAGGGCAGGGGGTGTTTGGGAGAATATAAGGAAGTACAGGGAGACAAGGAAACCAAGTAGCTGTCACTTCTAGTGCAAACCCACATGACTGATGGCTAGTAGTGGTGACAAAGAGGAGGAATCCTTGCGCTAAAGTCCTTGACCAGAGAGGAGGTGTTTGTGGTCCATCGCAGGAGCACAGAATGGGGCATCTGAGCAGGAGCTGTGCATAGGAGTTCAGCTAAAGACTAACACCTTATGTGCACAGCCCCACTTCAGCTCTGACCTTAAAGATAACTGAAATGGACTTGTTCGGTTGGAACAGGGAGATGCTAATAACTATTTGTACATGGTTCAAAATCTGACTCTTCACTGAATGAAATGGAAAGCTACTAGCTTTGAGGTCCAGAGATAAGTGTGGAAAGAGAACTGGGCATCTTGGCAAGATTTCTGCTGGAGTTGAATTCAAACTGCAAACTAATACATCATTCACAAACTCTTCAACCCTTATTACCCTTCTGCTATCTTGAATCAAGGTCCTCTGCCTTCCTGGAGTTCAGTTCTTTTTTTGACTGAGACATTTTACCTGAAGAGCAACTCTCCAATATAGGGGCAATAAATAAGTTAATGAAAAATTTGGTGTCAATCATCACGTGTGATTTGTAACAGCTCTGAAATCACTTGGGCTGGTAAAACTTACTTGATAATGTTTCTATATAACATTCTCCCATGAGATTTAATTTACATCATTCAAGATGTTTAGTAATCTAAACACAGATGTAAAACCAACTAATATCTATTAAACCATTATGTCCAGATCCAGTGAGGTGGATTTGTCCATCACTAGGTATTATTGCAACTCTATTCAGATGATTTTGGATAGAGAGGCCTAGGTCTAAACCCCACTTAATCATGTTTGCTGTTCTTTTACTGTATTTGTCTTCTATTGAGCCATGTGAATCATGAGCTTTCACATGAGTTTTCTGGTTAAAAACAACTAATTTATATTAATTTATATTTCTATTAAGTGTTTTTCTTGGTCATCTGTCTGTTATGTCTTTATTTGGACATAGTGCCACACCAAGGACTGGCCCCTTTTCCATGGATTTGAACTGGCTAGTCATCACTCTGAGACTTTATGACTGATATATAAGAAAGGATAACACCGAGGTCACAAAAATCATAGTAGGATATAGTCACAATTACCATACATTCTGTTATTTTAATTAAATTATCCATTACATTCCCAGCATACCTCCATGCACTGTCCTTTGTGTGTGTTAGAAATGATACTACACTTTTTATATGTTAATAGCAATTATCAGGGTCATGGCATCTTAGGCAAGCTCTTAGTTTTCTTCTCAGCAGACATCATAGTGGACCTGAATTACTGTGATTTCTCTCTTGGTCACATGGTCCTTGACTATAAAACTGGTTAAAACTTAGTTTGGCCCAAAGTAACTTGCCATAAAACCAGGTTCTTCAGTCAAAAGCAATGTAAAAGCACAAATGGTTTAAGAGAAGAATGCAGATGGAATTGAAAACCAAAAACTAAGTGGAAAGGTTATTCATCCAAGACCTTACACCTTTTGAACCTCATCTGTGCTTTTCTTTACCACCTTTCTCCAGATAAGAAAAAGTGATACACTTCTTGCTGTATTAGCTACTTGTTAGCCAAGGAGATAAAATTCTTCAATAAAAAAATTAAATCAAGGCTGTATGCTTTCAGAACTAAGCCTTATTATTTAAATTCAAACTCCTCTCATCTTCAGGAAAAAAATAGCATGCAGTATTTAATTTACAGACTTTTTATTCCCGTGTTTTGAATTAATATTAAACATGAGCAACTATACTTCTGGAAGAAAAGAGGGAACATCAGTGTTGCAGAATTAACTCCTGGATGTGTTCAGGTTGCAGAAGAGACCAGATGCATTTCCCTTCCTTGTTTTACTGTGCCTAACTAAAGGAAACTCCTCAGATGCTCAGATAAGCCTGGCACTGTTATGGCCCTAAACTTACCTTTTTATCTACCTTGCAGATTTGATTTCTCTCTGCCCTCCCTCTGCTGAACTTTAGAATAAAACAGGGCTAAATAACTTCTTTCTAATAAGCATTGATTACAAAATGCCCTGGTGCCACCCTGCTTAGATTGTACGAATAGCCTGCTGCTAGGCTGTTCTGAACTTCACCCTCATTCTACATCCAAATTTGATGATACAGCCATTCATCAGCTTGATTTTGGCAGTGTTATACATGCCCTCTGAAACATTATTTTTGGAAAGCTCTCAAAGCATGATTGACTTTCAGCATACAAATCTCACTGACTTGATGCATAGTCTCCTTCATGATCCTTGATCAGCATGAGCTCAATACCTCGGCTGACTAGCATAAAACCAAAAATAGTGCATTTGACAATGCAAGTCTGAGTAACAATTAATATTCAACTTCAGTGATAGCAGGTGGCATGTGCATTAGCTGCTCTGTGACTGCTTTTCTCAAGCTTTGTTAAGATGAACTGGTTGGAAGGAAGAAGTTGCCCAAGAGGGACCTGCAGCTGGTGCCTAAATGAAACAAACGTTGCTGTAAGTTGATTTGTCCCTCCAAAAACTGTCTGGAGATAGTAACTGCAAAGAGCAGGACCCTGAAACGGGACCTTTTTAGTAGAGAAAAAGTAGTAGTGACTCTGCATATGTTTGTAAGCTTTTGAAAATTTTAGCATTTCTATTTTATTTGACTGCCTATAGTTGAACATTAGTTAGCCCTGGGCTCCCACTGGGGAAATGGGAGCACAGAACAGGCCAAGGGCCATCCCTGCCACTCAAATTTGTTATACAAGGACCAGTTCTCAGGCTTTTTCTAAGATCACCTGATCTCACCTTCTGAAGTTCTCAAAGCCTCTAGAGAAAAGTACAAGGTGCTCTTTGACCCTTGTATGCAACGTGTGAGTGTCCCTGCAGCAGTTCTTTGGGAAAGCAGCAGCAATTATTTGATTGCTGAATTGCTTTATATAATCTAGCAACTAAATACACATATGCAAAGGCATCTAGCGCACCAACAATTGAAGAAGTGTTGTGGGGATCTGTTCGCTAAGACATGACTGACACCACTGCACCCCAACCGCCCTTCTTCAGAAACCCCTGCAGAAAAAACCCTGGAGGAGCTACCTGAACCTGGGCACCATCCTCCAGTCCCTCAGAGGGAAGCCTTGGGACCAGAAGTGATTCAACAGAAGACGATGTAGCACGGAATTGATTTGCTTGGTAGCGACCCCATTGAGGGTCCACTAGTGCTGCTGTACAACACCTCTTTCACTGGTAATGATGAACACCAAAACCCTTGCCTCTCTCAGAAGGGAGATACTAACCATGCTGCAGTTTAGCATTGTTTTCTGAAGATTACATCTTAACCTAGCAAGTAGGAATCATCCTTCCTAATACTAACTGACACCTCCCTTCTTTCAGCAACACTAACCAGTCTTCGTATTTCTCATGGTCTGGGAGCTGAATTCAACCCTTGCCAGAGCCAGTCTTCATGGCCCTTTAATGAAAGAAGAGACAACAACTCTGACTGCATGCCTGATCCTTCAGTCAGTTGTGTATATTTCATGCCACTAAATAACTGTAGTGAAATCTGTGTTGTAAGCCAGTAAAAGCTATTTTGTGATGATGAGGGATCAGGCTTTGTAAAACATGTCCAGAAATTAAACAAGTAAAACACAGCAAACAGCTCTGCCCAAACAAGTTAATTTATGTCCTGATAACCACCAAAAAAAAAAGCACACACCAGAGACATCTGGAAGTGAAGATTAACTAAAATCAGACTAATGACATAAACAACAGAGAAATATAGCCTCCAGATTTGTGTAGCTGAGCCTGATGGATATTACAAGTTATATTGCTAGGGTTTGGGGTTTTTTTTAAAAGAACACAACAAATCAGAGAGGGTATTTTCCATTTAAAGCCATAACTACTCGATTCAAAGATTTGTGGGGGCATAAAAGACACAAGCACAGAGGAAAAAGTCAGCTGCCAACAGCTCTAGATGTGTGTTGGGCCCAGAACTAATTGAAAAGCAATAACCATTATTTGAGAATAATTTTTCTTGCCAAAATTCACAACTAATATTATTTACAGTCTGCTGTATGACCACCTGCAGATCTAACTGAATTAAAAAAATACATACTTATGTAACACACATAAATACTCATGAACAACTATTGGCAATAAATTAGTGCAGAGTATGCCTTTAAAAATGCCAGTTAATCAGGCAAATTCACCCCCTGTTGCGATATCATCTTGCACCAAGGGCATTTGCTCCTGGTAATGAAGGAATTTTTGGATTTGGTGTATTTCCTTTCAGTGTGTGAGAAAGGCTGCACATATTCCTAGCTGAAGAAAATCTAGCCACAGTTTCCATCTCATCACTGACCTTGAAACCCCTTTACTATCCTCTTGCGTATCTAGCTATGAAATCTTCATCCAAACTGCACTGGGTTCTGCCATCTGTTTGGTTCCCCTGCAGATCTGGGCAGAGCAGTTTTATGATCTGCTTTCATATCTGTAATAGAGAGTATTTTTATAAAGGTGACAAATGCTACTGCTTTAAAAACTGGGGGGACATTGGTTTATTTTTTAGTTTCACTGTTGGCAAAAATAGCTTTCTGGAGCTTTTATTTGCTCATATTACTGCAGAAACCCACCAAAGCAAACATTTGCTAAAATAGTGGTAAGCTAAGCAAAGCAGGAAGGACCAGGTTTTGGATTATATACCATTATATCTTATGTGGTAACAATACTGCTTGCCAAATTCAGACTCCACAACATTTCCAAGAACAAAAGTAATTTTCAAATCCCAGGCTAGGCTTGCAGTGCTGACAGATTAAAATGCTCTCTTTCTTTACTTAGAGGTTGACCCAATTTGACAGAGAAATCTTCAGGAGAAGGTAAATGTAAAACTCTGTATTTTATATGATGCTACTTTACTGACTACAGTAATACTCTGAATGGCAGTGGTGTTATCCAGGTGATAAAAAACAAATCCTGCACCAAAACATGTGCCTGAAAGGTGTACCTGGTTCTCTCATTCCTGCATGGAAATGGTGAGGTTTTTTCCCTCTGGTACCACCTTCATAGTGCACCTACCATGAGTCTTTTTTGTTCTGCTCTTACTGTCCTGTCAATAACTCACAAGTATTGTAGAGGCTCTTGTTGTGCTTCTAAAGTTACCAGAGCCTAGAAAAAAAAACAAACAAACAAAAAAAAACAACAACAAAAATAGTATATCGTTTAGTTTGTCTTTGCGTGACTTATGCAGTCCATAATGTTCCTTCATTTATGTACACTGTGCAACTGCCAGGTGACAACCTCCCCAAAGGTGACCTGTGGGATAGAAAATCCTGCACATCTGCAGGCAGGGCTGGGACTCAAAGAGGATTGTAAAATGCAAGGTGGAAAGAAAACAAGAAAAAAAGAGTCAATAAACCATTTCTCTCCGTTTCTAATACAGGTGTATTTCTGTTGGTTGTCAGGAAAAGAAGAAATGTTAACAAATGCATACAATTTAGGGCAAACAACAAAATTATACTTTTCAAAGGCAATTAACTGTTACAAAACATTATCGGCTTCAACTACACATGTTTAAAAAGGAAAGCCCTAGTATTAATTTAAAAACTACTTATTTACAATCTAAGTCTGGTTCCAGCAGACCCAGCGTGATGGGCCAGTGATGCAGGTAACCTTCGTACCTTACATGTCAGTGACAGTGGCACCAGGGATTGCCTGCCATGGTCTGTGCTGGGGATAACAGCACACGTACAGGACCTGACCTTCTTGCCCTGACACTTGTTGCTGATGCTGTTATATCGGTTTTGTCTCCACAGTGGGCTGAGCAGGGAGCTAACAAAGTAAGGACCTAGGAGAGACTGTATGGCAAAGATGAGTGGGAGTGGTGATGCTGTAAGACAGGGAGGGAAGATGCCTGCAAGCAGTAGCCACCTTGGGGGCCAGATAACAGAAAGTGAAGAGGAAGAGGCACCCTCCTTGGAGCTGCAGGGAGAAGAAGTAGCTCTGTGTTATCCACCAGTGCCCCACCAAGACAAAGGGGGAAGCATGAAGCAAGATGTTCTGGTTCCTTATGGGTAGAGTGATGAGTGTGGTACACATGATCCAGCAATGGCCTTGGTCTGCACACCAACCCTTGGTAGTAATTCTAACCATGGGGTGTTATCACTGCCAGCAGCAGACACTGCCTGTGAAAACAGGCTGCTAACTTCAGACAGTGCAGTGAGTTAGAAGAACTGAACTGAAAAGTAAAATCACTGAACAGAATTAGTTTTGTTTTCACTCGAACCAGGACAGTTACCAACAGAATTAGCAGGTCCCTGATGTGAGCCTCTTCCTACGGTGCTTCGCCTCATCCTACGCTGTTGTGTCACATTAACGTAGTATCACTTTCCATTACAGTGAAAGTTCCACATCTTTACTTCCCTTGGCATCATCCCTGTTGGCCATAGTCCATCAGGTGTCTCACACCTGAGCTTTTGCCATCCCTCTGTCCATAAGCTGAGGATATTCAGGATTCCCTTTCTACTTAAGCAGCTGCACAAGTCTTAGGTTATGGTTTCCTTTCCTCTGGAACTAACCCTGAGATAAACATAAGGAAAAGTGAGCCTCAGGGAAAATGAAGCTTTTCTAAAACCGGGGGAAAGCCACTGCAATTCCGAGCAGCTATAACTGTTTGGAGTGGTCTCTGCTAAAAGGATGCAGATACTGTTGCTGCAGGGCTCTTTTGTCTGACAGAAATAATCCGGTGTCTGCAGTTGGGGTAGCAAGCTAGGAGCACCCCAGGCTTGAGGTTTGTTAGGGCCCTCCCCCATGCACTTACCAGTGGCTGCTGGCAGAGACAAGGTACAGGGCTGAACAGATCCTTGCAGGTGGCCAGCCTGACCAGTCTCTTACCGTGGTGTCTTGATGGGCAGAAAATACTGCAAACTTACATGTCAGTCAGGAGAATCTACATCTGTCACACACGGGAATAGCTGCACCCGCATAACAGAAGAGCTGGAATTTGCTTGCTTGCCCCTACTTCTTATGTGAACACTTGCAAATCTGCAATGACAATAGGTAACTTCTGCCAGTGCTGGAGAACAGGCCAGGATCCCCAGCTCTGCTTGCACTTGCTTCAGGGCAGACTTAGGAGCAATCTAGTGGAAATAAAACACAGCACAGTCCAGAAAGGAAAAGGAGGAAAACAAAAACAGTAGTAAACAGTGTGGTATTCAAATTTTAAGGTGCAGTTCCACCATGCTTCTTGACAGAAGCTAAATAGCAGAAAACCATGGACAAGGGGAGACCTCACAGATGCTTCTTAACCCCTCACATTGATCTTTCCAGAAGAAGAAATTATCTAATTCCTTCCAAGGTAACTGTAAATTATCTACTGACCTTAAGGTATTCTAGGGACATGAGGACAGAATCAGAACTATGAAGAAAGGAAACAATCTGAAGAAAAACAGAGTGTGACAAATCAAATTGAGTAACTTGGCAGATGTGCAGGGTTTTCATTTTCTAATAATAATTGTCATTTTCTAATAATAGTTATTTAATGATATTTATTTTATAAGAATATAAAATTTCTAATAATTGTCATTTTATTGATAAATATGTATAAAATTATATGTCTCCATTTTTCTTGCTGTGTGTCAAAGCTCCTATCACCTGGAGATGTAACAATGCTTCTCCTGAAACAATACAGATAAACTGTTTGTGTATTTTTCTGCTTCTGACCTCTTATCTTTTCCAGGTCCCCTACCCTTTCTCTGTCAATGCTGATGATCTTACTTTATCCCGTTGTGATAGTTATATTTAGTCAGAAATGTATTTCTGTTCCACTCTCTTCAGAGAGGACATTTTGTGTAACTTTGGAGTAATCAGAAAAGTCTTCACAAGCCATCAGAAGTGTCTGCCTACAAAACAGATGGAAACTTCTCTTTTAAATCAAGGTATTTCTTGAGAAACAAGGAAAGTTACGAAAAGCATATTCATATCGGTGTTCCTGATAAAAAACAGCTGGTATGTGCCTGCTTGGAAGGGAAAAGGGATAAAGGACAACACAGGTTCCCTCCTGCCTCCATGCAGCTGGCTGGACTTTGGGACAAAACTGCTCAAGCTTCAGAAGAAAAGCTGCAGAAAATCAAGACTTTCATTCTCCCAGTAGCAAGGAACAATCCAGAGCCATAGTAAGATGACAGCTTGGCAGAACCCTAACTTTATTATTTAATAATAACTATAAAACATTGCTAAAACAAATATTGCCACCTGGCTTCCAGGAGGATGAGAGTGTGACATTTACTTCAGTTTTTTTAACCTCTTGTAACTTAGTTTGTATTGTTAGAGGTATAAAGTTCACTACTCTTACCACTTTCCTCTTCTAAAACTACTTATTTTGATTCTTATTCCTTTGACATCTCTTTCTGGCCTAACGTAAGCCAAAAGCCTTACTTTACTGAGCATAATTCATAAAGCATGATGTGCATTCCTATATAGCATCCTAAGACTTTCTTAAAAAATCTAAGAAAGCTTCCTAGTATTACTACTTCTTCCACCATAAATATCTACAGCTTGGCATATCAGTTTGAGATGGCACTATGTTTCTCAATGCTGCAGAGCCATCCCACAAGTGCCATTTTCCTAAACTGGTGCTGAATATGTGTTTCGCCCTAACTCATACTTGTTGATAAACTCTGTTGATAAGCTGATGTCTGTATTTGCTCCCTTATGTCTGTGCTGCAGAAGAGGGGATGTTCTTCATCTGTTGTTGTAAATGGGCATACCTTAGCTGACATCAACACTACATGCCTCTCTTTACAGGGTCTCTTCTCACAAATCACTCTGAGACTGGCCGTGTACCCCCCACAGCTTCCCTGGGGACATATGAGGCCTGAGGCTTCCTTAGAAGACACATTTTGGGGCTTGGGCCTGAGATCTTGGTGTCATTCATGCACCTGCCCAAAGTGTGCAGCTACCAGCCATGTAAAGAACTGTTTGCCATGCAGGAGGTCTTCTTTCTTAAAGACAAATTACAATGTCCACATTGTGTTGGTGGGACCTGTATGGAGCTGCCTGAACTCACCCGAGACACAACAGTGCAGCAAAATGATCAATCTTTTATTTTCCCCCCTGCTTTCTGCCTGTTGACAAAAAGATTGTCCTTACACTGCAATGAACTGACACAGGCTGTAGGTACTGCCAGATGGGGACAGCCACTGGCAGGCAACATGGAGAGAGAAGGAAAAAGAGGAGAAAAACCCCTCTAACTTCTGCTCTTCAGGGAGGCTGAAGCAAATGTGGATTATAAACCTGAATGCCCCATAAAGGACAGCAAAGGTTGAAGCCTTTACCTTCAACAGCTCCACAGAGAATACAGGGAAGGCCAGAGTGAGCATGAAGAGAAGAAAGCACCACATGTCTATAACTATAACTGCAGAAGGCTGTGAGGCCTTATCACACTTGATGCAATGGCTGTTACATATTTCCACCACTTTCCCCAAAAAGTTTCTATTTAACCCTCAAATAACCAATGTTAGCTTCAGGTAAGGATGGAAGTTCTCTCTTCTACTTTCTGCAATATGAAGCTCTCCCATTGTGAGATGAAGGAGTTCCTTCTAGACTGATGCTCTGCAGACAGACTTATTAAGAAAGAGGATATTCCTTGTACATTTTGAATAAAAGAGGAGCTTGCAGGCACTGACTGTGAGAAGAATCCATGCAAACTGCTAGCGCTCTAAAGAAATATTTTTCAGACGACAAAGCCAGGAAAAAATGTCCTGTTTTGAATAACTACAAGAATGTTCACTCTGCAGGGAGATGTGAAGAGCAAATATGTTCCCAACTTTGCAAACACAGATTTCAGAACTGAAAACGTATTTTGCTTTAGAAATACTTGCTTTGATTTTGTTCAAGAAGTATTAGAAAATCTGCACTCCCAAATCTGCAAAACTATGATAAAATATTTTTAAATGGTGAATGTACTTCCAATGCATACATGAAAGCTAGCAATTGTTCAGTAATTCCATTTAAGCCTAAAATGTTCGGTGGCTTGATGCTCTTGTCATATTTTAATGGTATTTGCTGTAATTAGGCAGATTTACATCCAGCTCTGTTCAGACATTCTCATTTCTAATTCAAAATTTGCAGCCACATTCAGTGAAGTATATATATGCTGCTTGACTGTCCATCAAAAAGCAACTCAGTGTTCGTCCAAAGACAGTCTCGGCAGAAGACTGTAGGTTCACGTGGTGATAACATGAATTCTCTGCTTCTTGTTTCTCAGGGCACCATCCACTCTGGGAACTGACATAACTGACATTCATGGAGGAAGGAACTGTATTTCCTGATGTGGACCCCTCTTCTTGCACCTTTGTTTTCTTTCTGGTTCACTGGTGCATACCCTCTGAGTTTTAACACCATTGTTCATGGAGGTTCTGTAGTCATTTTAAATTTCCAACACAGCCTTGTGAGAAGACTCGTGGGCTGTATCTCAAATTAGGCAATACAAGATGGAATGACCTAAAATCACATGCTACTGGCAAAAAATGTGCCAAAAGCAGAGTCTACCAGAATAGCCAAACATGCTTTCTGTTGTCTGGGTATTTAAATTCTGGTTGATACTGTATTTTGTTTCACACTTTCTTAAAAACACCTGAAGGGGAGCGGAAGTACAAACACAGCTAGTAAAATAAATGGTTATTGTCCCCAGGCCTGTGACAGCAGCATTTATCTTTTCTACAGCCCATATGTGAGGGGCAGGAAGAGAATTCTCTCCTGCTCTTGCTTAGCTATTTTCTGTCAAAAATCTTACTGTAATTTTTGTACAGTAAGTATTTATAACTGTTGTTAGTGTCAATATAATTTTTTCCAGTTACTGCACTTATTTACATTTTAATAGCCAAGTCAATAAAGATTTATGCACCTGTCATCTGAATTTTCCACTGAAGTGGTGAATGCTTCAAAAATCCAGTATCTCCTGCAGAGTACTCCCCCTATAAGCATCCTTAAAATGCCTTCATTGTTTTGGAAAACAGTAGACTATCGATTAAAATAACCAACGCTTAAAGTCATAAGTCAAACCCAGCAAAATCAGCAGCTTTCATGCAAAACTTCTGGATACTACAAAAGCATTTGCTCAGTGGCCACATTTTCGCTTTGGTTTTAAACACTGCCCCTTTAAAGATGAGTCAGGTTTATCACTTTGATATGTCTCAGCTGCAGAAACTTCATTGCTTTTGTGGCTTGAGGACATAATGCTGCTTAGCATTGACCTTGTTTTGATTTTAATGCAGTAAAAGGTATAGTTCAGAGCACTGCTCTGGGGGGTGTGCAAGCGCACCACTTAGGAGTGACATGCTGTGCTACAGTGTTCACTCCCATGCACACATATCTTCCAAAACCTGAACTACAGAAAGGAAACCCTGAAAACATTCCCTCCACGCCTGCCCGCGGTCGTGGTGCAGCAGCTCAGGCTACCGAGGTGCAAGTGCACAGTCATTCTGGCTACGCTATTCTGGAAGGCAGCCACAGCACAAGACTCCTTTACCCCCATCCAGGAGAGGTCAGTGAGACCCATGCCACTTGCTCTGCTGCCAGGGACTCTCTGGAACTCCGTTCTGTCTCCAGGGTGTGTTGCCACTTCAGGCTCATCCTGGCCTGGCAGAGACGAGCCTGGTTTGTTCCAGTTGAAGCTCAGAGTCTCAAAGACAAACAGAAGGACAAGGTTTCTGGTCAGTTTAGGCTGGGATTTAATGTCCAGGTTAATTTTACGATAGAGTTCAGATTCAAGGCTGAGGTGAAGCCAAAGTTAGTGACCAGGCTCCAGCAGCATCCCAGCAGCTTCATGACATGCTCTTCTCAGGTAACATTCATAAATCCTAGTGTCTCAACACAATCCCTTGCACCAGAGCTATCCAAGAGATGTGTATCAGAGATGCAGATCTGGAGGAGCACTGGCCCCTCAAATGGATTTGGTGCAGAGCTCTTGCCATTAGATAAAGTGTGGCTCGCCCATATTCTATGGCTGTAAGCAAAGCACCGTTTAAACCTGTGGTACTTGCACTTGCTGTGGTCTCCAGATGCTTGCAGCTTAAATATAAAGACAAATTTTCATCCTGACACTGAAAAACATTTTCTCCCAGCCCAGCTCCCATCTCCCCAAGCCCCTGAGCAGGCCAAGTAACGCCCATGAGCATCTTTACACACAAAAAAATCCGTCGCCGGGGGTGGGAGAGCTTTCACTTTATCTTTCGAAACCTCAAGCTCCTTCCCCCTCAAAATGAGATAGATACTCCAGCCCGCTTCACCCCGGGAGCAGAGCTCAGTGCCCTCTGGTCACACCCGGGCAGATGAAGTTTCAGCGAGTCACGAAGCGCTGAAAAGAGCCCGCGGCCGCCACC
>JANHFX010018878.1:10553-21667 GCA_027560015.1 Chloroceryle amazona | reverse complement strand
TGACCCGGCGGGGCCGAAAGTGCCGCCCTGCCCGCGGCAGCTGGGGAGCGGGTGCCCGGTCGGGTCACGCAGACGGCTGTGCTTCCAGCGGGGGTAGCGTGGTTCTTCTCCCCCCCGACCACCAGGATGCTGCCCGGTCCGTAAGGGCTTCTTTTCCAGGCGGTTGGGTGGGATTCGGGTGGCCAGGTCAGCCCTGAGCAGAGGCACCCGCACTTCTCGGGTGTACCCCAGGCAGCCAAGAACCAGAGCAGGGCACTGCACCAGGCGCTGGACAGTCGTACCTGGAGCGTAGCCGCGCTCAGTGTGCAGAGCCACTTTCACTTGTGCTTTCTCTGCCTCTGAACAGAAGAGCTTTTTGCCGAGTCCGTCACAGGTTTGGTTTTGCAGTACGCCGTTCAGGTCACTGAAGTAAAAAAGAAATACCTGAGTCATGCATTTGGTTCCCAGAACGCATTTTGGGTTCCCTATGGCGTATGGAAAAGACCAGAGCATTTTGGTACTCCTCAGTAGCAGCAGCAAAACTGAACTGATGGATCTGGAGCAAACTTTCTCCAAAGGGCAGCTAGACTGATCGAGACATGGACTGCAAATAACTTGATATGGAAATACATCGAGGGAGCTGAAGCTTCCCCAAGGCTGCATTCTCCTCCCTCCTTTTTTAATGTTTTAGCAAGCCAGGGCTGTCCCTCCTTCCTGATAACAGACTATTGTGGAAGGCAGCAAGGGAAATACATTCCTCCCTGATATTTAAGCAGATAAGGTTGAGTTGTTAACTTTTTTTCATTTCTATTATTCCTCTGAAACTGTTTAACAATCTAGGTTTGAAATCATGAGGATAGGGACGGGTTTTGTACTGCGCGTTGGTAATGATTGAAGAATTGTAGGTGTCAATGGAATTGTGTCTGCTCCAACAGGTTAAATTTAAGTGACAATTACTCCACATTTTCAATAGCGAACATCGAACTGGCAGTTTCAATGCCATGTGAAGATGGTGGGTAGGGAAAGAATCAGTGCTACTGCCTTTGTATCAGGCTCTTGTATGTTTGAATCCTATCCCAAAAGGTTTTACTATGAGGAGTCAAGAACATTCTCCACTGTGAAACATTTATGTTCATCCTACCCTTTTCAACTCTCCAGGCCCTTTGGTGTAGCCTCTTTTCACCAAGTTCATTCCCAGATGTAAACAACCTAATTTGTCCTCAGTCAAACACTAGCAAAGAGAATTGAGTTCTCTTGGAGGCGTATTTATCACATGAAATCTCTTGCCACCAGCACTTGAGCTGCACAATTATATTGTTAATAATAACTTACACATAATAGCTCAATACGCAGAACTGAGCATTGATGTTTTTTCAGCCCAACCTGCAAATTACTGTATTATGCCTCTCACATGGTGTCTCTGTCATTTTTTACCATCAGACTTTTTCCCTTCTTTGCTACGCTTGCTCTGCCACTGCTGATACAGAAAGGGATTCACGAGGTATGACTCTGACGCTTCAGCTTTTAAATGTGCCGTTGATTAAAAATACTTTTGGTTGCATATTAATAGAAACTCTCTGCTGCCTCCTTTTCGAATGCTGGCTACTGCCGGTAGTAACATGACAACACTCAAAACTCCGTGATTACTTGAAAATTACAGGTTTGGATGAGAACTCCGTTTCACTCGAGGATGTTACTGTCATGATCTAAAAAGAGACGGCGTTTGTGAGTGGGTCAAGCTCTTAATTTTCCCACCTTCTGCCCCACCGTTCATATTTTTCATTCTAGATAAATTAACTACAAAACCAAAAGAAAACCCTCTCTTGCTTTCTCAGCCCAGCTCCCAGGAATGGGATCCAGACAAACCGCTGGAGGGAAGGAAGGATTTTGAATTCTGTATTTTATTTTATTAGGTGTAAGTGAGTTATTTTGATTATGTTGGCAAGAAGTGGGAAAAAAAAAGCCTTATGGCAGCAGCTCTGTCCCCTTTCTACCCACTTCTCCATGCACATGTGCGCTCCCAGCACACACTGCCACATAATCTGGCCAGCAAAGGCTCCCAGAAACAAGCCTGCACTGGTGCCTCTGCATTTTGTGATGTTTGTCTGCTTAGATGGGAGACAGAAAAGCCTTTTTTTTTTTTTTTTTATATAGATATTAAATCGAAGCATGAAGGTAGGGAAAGAAAGGGGAGGAGGGAAAAAAAGTGCAAATCTCCCAAGCTGTTATTTTTTCTCCCTGGATTTGGGCACTGCTCTGAGGGGTTGTCATATGAATGAGTGGCATCTTTTCAAGCTGCCTTGGAGCTCCATGTGTGCGGTGACAACGTGGCTATGCTGTGCTGTAGAGAAAATGATGGGCAGCATCCGCCAGCCGTGGGGCCTCAGGGAAATCAGTGCTCCTTCCTGACATCTCATACCTGCCACTGGGCAAGCAATGGGGAGCTGGGAATCCTGGGGTTTATTCTTCCAGCTGTCACTAAATTTTTGTGTGAAGCTTGAGTCATTTAATTTTTCTTCTCATCAGTTTCCTGATGACTCTTCACCTACCAGAGGAAACGGGGAAATTGGAGATCTGCCATCCTTACCCTGCCAGGAAGGACTCCACGCATGCAGAAGAGTTCAAATCATGGAAGGTCTAATTTTTGCAAAGATCTCAAAGATTTGCCTCATTGCCTGCATGGAAGGGTGAGCTTGTGTGGGAATGCTTGTATCTATAGCAAAGGATAATCGCAATGGGAAGTTACTCCAATGAATGTAAAAGCCAAGATCACAGTCAAATATCCTTGCCAAGCTGAATGCCAGAAATACTAAACAGAGGAAGTTAAAAAGTGGCACTTTACCTCCCCAAGCCAAAGGGCATCCAGAGCAAGGGAAGATGGGAGCTGTGGTGCTGCTCAGATGGGTGTTCATAGAAAGGAATGTGGAGAACTGAGCTAAGATGGTTTTAGAAGCATTTCCTACTTCTGTGCTCGAGACAGCCCTGAATTCCCTTCTTCCCTGTGCTTTGTGACTGTGGAATCACCTGCTGCACAGATCTCTCTCCTTTGCCTGATGGTAGCTGAGGAAGCAGAGAAGGCCCAAACTGTATTTCTCCATAGTGAAGCAGATACAAATAAAATTTCAGATACCAGTTGATCAGCATCTCCCTCCCTTCTTGGCATTGAGACCTTGCAAAGAGTCAGAAGCACTAGGTACCACCACTTTCCCTCCCTGACAGAGATCCTGTCCTCAGTAGGAACCATGGCAGAGGAGCACAAACCTTCAGCCTAGAACGGGTATGAAAAAATACAGGTTGAAGAATTCTTCCCAAGGAGCCCTCCATAGACTCAAATAAATGGAAAACCTAACTCTGCTCCTACTGCAGTTAACAGCAGAGCTTTGCTAAAGTTGAATATGCTGGTCAAGAGTGGGGCAAGGCTGACACCAAAGGAAAACAGAGATTAGTGTGGGGAACACTGAGCTTCTCAAGCGCTGGATGGCGATTGCCACATGAAATGCAAATTTCTACAGTGCGACTGAGCCTCCATCTTCTCCTGGGATGAGACAGGAGAAAACAAAACTAAACTTCCGTTGTTTTGCATGTCCCCTGTGAAGTCAACAGGGAGCAAGGACGTTAACTGCTGAAACCAGGCGGCTTCCTAGACATGGCCCTAGGGATTGACCCTGTATATTCAGCTTAACTGCTGTGTTTAAGGCACCACCCAAGGGGAGAGAAAAGGAGGGAATAACAGAGTTCTGAAAACTAGGAGGGGGAAATAGCTCATGAAGGGGAACCTTCCTGTGCTGGAAGAAGTGGGAAGCAATAACGGGGAGAGCACAGCCTTCCTGAGATGCAGGGGAGAGACCAAGTGGGCTGAAAGTGACGCGTGGATGTGAAATACGGCCCTGCAACAGCTGCTTAGCACATTAGCCTCTTGGTGTGCAGGCACCGATCCAAGAGCTTCCAGTAAGAATCCCACTCCAGCAAGAGCGAGACAAATGCAGCAGGATGGGAGTCAGCCCATGCAAGTTGTAAACTGATGCAGCAATGCTGCCTTCTTTACTTGGGGACAGCCTGGATGCAGCTGTGACGGAGAAAGGGAAGGGAGCAGGTTCTCAGCTCCCCTTGCTGGATGCTAGAAAGGGCTGCAAGAGGAAGAATAGCAATAGTTGGAATGCCTTAGGCTTCATCCAAGCCTGCCTGCCTGCCTGCAAAAGGGGGTTTTACACATTAAGATATTCTTGGCAGGTGGTCAGGCAGTACTTTTTTTTTTCTTTTCACTTGGCCCTCTTAGTGGTGACAAGGTTTCCAAAGATGATGGGAAATGATGATAGAGAGGACACCTGCATTGTCTGGCTCTGATACAACATCAGAGGCCTCCATAAGAGAGCAGATGGAGGGCATCAGCTTTGATGAAGACAGCCAACCTTTCCAAGCCACCGCCACGACATAAACACCCACTCAGCCCTGTACACCCGCGTGCTGTTGTACATACACTGCAGGAGCAATCAGCTATCCAAACTATTCACTGCTAGTCAGAGGCCCTGGGATTGCCCTGTTATTCTGTTCAAAATGCTGCTCGAGCTGAAGAAACATTTATTAATATGGGTTGCAAATGCCAGGAAGAGGATAACATTCAGCAACTTCTGTCAAAGCCAGCAGGCCCATCAGGGTACCTAGCCCGCGGAAACAAGCACCTTGCAGATAAAATGTGATGCTGGAGTGATGCAGTGGCCACACTTGCCCAGAGGTGAAAGGATGGAGTGAGAAAACAGGCAGCTGACACCTTCAGTCCATTTACAGAATAAGCCTGTCTACTTTCAGACCTGAGATCAGGTCAAGTTTGGAGCAAGCAGCTAAACCTTTCCCCACAGCCCCTCTAGTCTCCCAGCAAACAGAGCTCTCTAATCCAGGAAACACCCTGCCCCCAAAGCCTGAGGCTCAGAACTCAACACTGGCAGCAGAAGCGCCTCAAACTGATCTCATCTGTCGGGACAAGGATCAAAGTGCTCACTTGCTGCATGACCTATGGGGACAAGTCACTTGACCTCCAGATGTGAATCGGCCAGCTGAGCTTGTAAAGCACTTGGAAAAAAACTAGCACTGCAGAGAGCCATTTGGAAATCAGATGCTGAGTTGGAGCAGAGTTTTCCAAGGGACAGAAATTACCAGCAATGGTAGGGTGTAGCTCCCTTACTGAGGAGCACAGTAATGACATCATCTCTCTGCATGCCTACTTGTCCCCATCCCCATTCCACACTGGAAAAATCTTTTTTTTCTAACAAGTTCAATATGAGTTCAGACACATGTGGTTTAAACCACATGCATCAGCCTTACAACAAACAAGGGTCAAAACTAGCACTGAGCAAACCTGAGCTGGTACTGAAGGCAGTGCTCCTGCTTGCTGCCAGTGACAGGTAATTTCCCTGCTGCAGACCAACCCCCAGGGATTTCTTTTCTTGAGGCTTCTCTGTATTATGGAAATCAGCTACCTACTCACTAGGTGTTTTACTGGAACCTCTTTAACCACCAGGCACCTCTTTTCAAGAGCAGGCACTTCTGCGAATGAGGCACAGGAGATTACCAAGGGCTGCCTGCCCAGTGAGCATGTGTGTGGGAAGGAGAGTACCCCTTCAGCATGTTTTGTCTTTCAGATCCTCCTCAGGGCACGTTTTATGTCAAAAAGCAGACTCAACTAGGGAGAAGGAGTTTGAAAGGGCAGGGGAGGAGGCAGCAGCATGAAGGCTTTTCTCACCACTGGCAGGAAATGGAAACAGTGCTTTCATGGCAGGAAGAGTGAGAGTGATGGAGCTCCCGGCTGCACCCACTCTGCAGCAGAGTCAAGTGTGAAAAACCTCACACCACCTCCTTGACAGTACTTGTGTTGCTACAACAAGGGCTGTTTCTCTAGCTCTGACATTTGGCTTGACTGTAAATGAATCCACTAATTCTCTTCATGCTGCTGCTGCAAGCGATGATAATTACACATCTCTACAGCATGGTATAGTTTGGCCCCATACTAATGGGTATCAGTTTCCTCTCGCTGTTCATGACAGGCTGTGGGCAGAGCATGTAAGGGTGGCCTGTACCCACTTCAGTCTCCTGTAAAGCCACTGTTCACACACAGACCAGGAAAATGTCTACAAACTCAGGCGGCACGTAGTTTTTGTCTTACCTTCTAAATGGTTCCTGAAGGGCAAGTTCCATCTCACTTGAGGTTCATGGGATTTCAGCTCAGTATTTATGTAGTGAGTCGAGCTGGTCTTGTTTTTTTGAAGAGCCATCCCAGTGCTAGGTCTCAACAGAAACAGGAACTGTGGCAATACACCAGGCTGCACAGCAGCATGGGCCTTGACTACCTGTGGGCACAGCAGGAACATCATTTGCAGAGGAAATGAGGGCACAAGCCTAGAACTGGAGACAGACAGACAGACAGAGACAGACTGTGTTTTGTCAGAGGAAGGACAAGAATTGTCACACAAGCAAAGGATCAGCTGGTTTGAATTAAACTTGAGGCATCAACACAGGTGAGAGGAAAGCAGGGTATCAACACAAAAATCAGAAGAATTAAGGACTTAGCATTCTCCTTGCACCTTCTCTTGCTAAAGGATGACGGAGAAAGACTCTTCACTTCATGCCACAGAGCCCACCTCTTTCCCTCCAACAATCTGCAGCTGTAGCAAGATTAAAGACACCATCATTCCAACTGAGGTCCAGCTCTGCCCTCAGTTTCACCTCTGTTGGACCAACTGCACCGAATACTGCCCAGAAGCTCCAGCCTGCAGCTCACCTCAAGATCAGTAATGCCGCTTCATTCAGGCATCCCCCAAATCAACCAGTTAAATAATAAATGCTTTTCTTCATTCAAATTCAGAAATCATTACTAAAGAAGCATCCTCCAGCCCCTTCCTGCAAACTGGTAAATACTCTCTACCTAATTCATGTGCTCTGCATGTTCATTGACATGACTCCACTGGACTTGCCGCCTGTCTCTGAAACTATCCCAGAAACATTGGCTTTGGAGCTTTGGCCAGACCAGGGCTTAATTTTCTCATCACTTAGAGCAATGTTTCTCCTCCACTTGTCCAGCTTCTAACCAGCAGAAGAGCAAAATAGGACCTTTCTGGTTTTACTTAAGTCCTGTCTGACCTGTTAATGGATGGATTGTCCAAGCACTTCATGAAGCCTTTATTCCCAGACATCCCTGATGCTCAGAAAGTGCCTGTACACCCTGAACTAGACAAAAGGATTGTATATATGTTTTTTGGGGTTTTTTTTTTTATGTCCATACTCTCTTTTTAGTACTCACAGCCATGCTTGGGTACATTTTAATTAGCTTATTACTTTTTATATCTCAAAAGACATGACTGAAAGAATAAAAGTGTCTCAAAACATACACAAGCTTTTCAAAATCTCCCATGATTAAACTCTATGCTGCTCCAGCATCAGGAATTTTACCATGGTTATATTTCCTTTAGATTCATAGTTGCTTGCTGATCTGATTAATTCTCCATCTTTCTTTCTGAATATTCAGTGAATTGTTGCACGTCCAAGTGCTCAGAATTCTTCCAGACATACACTGATTTATTTTGATCCCTGCCATTTATTACTTTAGAAACCAGAAGGAAAAGTGAGAGGGCCAGTCAGCTGTCTAGATTGGTTCCCTTTCAAAATCAGGACTAGAAGGAAAATAAATAAATAAAGTGGTGAAAAAGTACAATTTCTGAAAAGGTGCAAAAAGAATGAGACCTGGAAATAAATTCTTCATGTCAAGCTAATTCATTCTGAAATAGCCAGTACCAGCAGCCTGCTCAGTACCTGTTCCTCTGCTGGGTGTTCTCTTTGAATATGTAAAGCTACTCTTAAGAATCTTCTCAAAGCGAGCTCAGGGGCTGGTCTCCCAGTTTGTAGCTCTTTACAATATTCTCCCACAAAGGCCCACTAGATACAGCTATCTGGGATGGAAGGCTGAAAGTTCATTTACTTCCCCGGAGTGTGCACCACGAGGGAAATGCATTGGACCGCACACAAGAAACCCGATTCGTGATCTAACATGAGAAGCAGCAGCACAGAATGTCAGCAGCCACCAAAATACTGTTTGACATCTCTGGGCCTGCGTGGTAATTTATCCCAAAAGGCCATTCTGTGCCCAGACTTTCTCCTCAAGCATTTTGCCAGACACTGTCAGGTCGAGGCAGATTGGTCCAGCAGGCTTGGGATGTCCCAGCCTAGGAAGCAGCCAGACCCATCTGCTCTGCCTTTTTCACTTCGTTTGAGAGACCAATAGCTCATGAAAAGTGTGATACCTGATGAATCACCAAGGCTTGAAGTATAATCAGGGTGTCACTGGGATGCTGGGAACCCACGGCTACAGTGGAGAATGGCCCCTGCTTCCAGCTTAGCAGTTCTTGTAATATGTAGCTTAGAAAATACAGTGTTCAGTTGAGACTTCTGCCCGTCCTCTGCACTTAGTGCCCGAGAGGACAGCCTGACTTGCGAAACACGCAGTCTAGCTTTCACTTTACCAAAACAGAAGGCTCAGCAAGAGCCTTTGGTAAACTTACGGACTTACTCACAGGATGGCATCATTACAGCAAGAGAGCTTGTGCTGAGGACACAGCAGAGATGGAGCAGTGGCTGTGCCAAAAGACTGAGGCAGATGCTGGAAGACAAGAACAGAGGGGCTGTGTTGCCCATGGAGAGGAGAGAGAAGCCTGGAGAGAGCAGGAGAGACTCTCTCCCTGGGTAGAGCCTGTGGAGCCAGGTAGGAGGCCACGAGGTGAACGTTGTCTCTATTTGTACAAGTCAGATGTTGGACTGTGATCCATGGGGCTTGGCTGGGGTCCCACAGTACCCATTATTCAATACTTCCACTCAAACTCTGAGGAGTGTTAATGCTGGAGGGAGGTGAAAGAACATAGGAGGGAGGAACAGAGAGATAGACCTAGAAAATACCCCTCCAGATGGGATCTCTAACCAGCATCTCCCTATCCTATAACAAAGCCATCCAAGTAGGACTGATTGTTTTTCCATCAGTCTTTCTTTAGGCCCCCAAGAAGGCCTAAAGACAGAAACAAAACACACAAAAACAAAATAAAAAGGAACAAAACAAGAAAGGCATCAGCAACTACAAAAAAAAAAAAAAAAAGGAAAAAGGAGGGTGGGGGACCCTACCCAGCGTTGACAGCAGATATTCAGTGCTGTTTGAACTTCATTGGTGGTACAGTCTCACATTTCTAAGGCTCTTGACATAGGCATTGGCTCCAGGGGTGAGACCATCTGCATCTCTGTTTTGCTGGGATTGCTTCCATGCAGAGGGCCAAGAAAGGGAGATGGATTTCATCAGAACTGCCTTCTAAAATTCCCATTGCCTCTCCTGCCCCACCCCTTGCCAAGGGGGAGGGATGGGAGGGCTAATGGGATTGCTAATTCTGGTCTCATTTTGGTGCATTCTCGTACCAGCCAGCAGCGTTCAGACATAAACACCCTTCTCACAGAATGAGACACAGCACTTAATTCAGCAGCCAACTCTCACCTTGCCTTTCAGGGGCAGTGTAAAGGTGGGGAAATGTAGGATGAGGACTATTTAATGTGGATATCAAGAAACACTTCCTAACAACACTGAACACTCAAATGAAGGAAAATCCAATTTACCCATTCAAGACATGAAAGAGTTCACCGAGGTAACAGCTAGGGAACAACTTTTAGTGAACACCATGTCACGGCAAAGCTTTTTGCTAATAACTGCCAGCAATTAGCCTAAGCCACACAGCCAGGATTGGAAGATGAATACCCCTTAAAGATATTTATTTCTGAGGGATTAGAGGCTAGAGGCCACATTTTTCCTATCAACTCCACAAGTAGCTCACAGTGATTGGCCCCATTTCAGAGATTAAGCCACACGTACACAGTTAAAAAAAGGCAAGAGAAAAGTTTACACCAGAAGTGAGGTCCAAAATCCTAGCAAACGGTGGCATTCATTTCATAGCAATTACCACCGGGAGAGGCAGCCTTCTTGTCTGTTAGAGCAACGTTTGCAGAGATCAAGAGCCTACTGAATTAAGTGTTGCACTAGAATCCCCGGCTGGCAGCTCACCACCCTGCTTGCTATGCAAGAGCAGCAGCCACATAAACAGATCCGTTAAATCCATCAGTGGTGTCTATCACTGGAGAGTTACCTGCCTGCAACACTGAGAAATAAAGCAGTCACCTGTGAAGCAGCACATTGCCACTGCCAAAGCTGCTAACGGGCCAGAGTTAGTCACAGCTCTGTTCAGTCCTGGTCTCACCTGCAAAAGGATGGATGTATTTGGGGTACAAGCTATGGCAGCTTGATACCCCGATCTGCAGGAATTGCTTTGGGAAGCTCAATTTTGGGGTCTGTTATTAATTCTCCTCAGGAACCTGTGTCATTCCTATTTCTCCGTGCTTCAGTTTCCCCGGAAGGCTTCCTTTCTTTCACTTTTGAGGCCTTAATTCAAGGGGTTCTAAAAGGAGCCCTATCTTCACCCTGAAGGACAAAACATGATACGCCATATCTCTCTATCCCAGTCTCAGCTGGCAAACACAAACTATACTCCTGTTCTACTTCCACAGATGGGCTCCCAAAATCTTACATCCCTGGCAGAACTCTTGCCACAGCCCATACCCTTATTCAGAGCCAGAACACGAGATTATCTCCGTTACCTGCTGCAGAGTCACATCTCGCCACAAGAAGCCTGTGGACCACCCTGGCACTCCTTGCTGCTGATGGGGCAGTACCACATCTTGGTGGATGGTGGAGGAAACAGCTATAATTACCAGGAAATCCATGACTGGCTCCATCTCGTCCCCGGGCATACCAGTGGAGGGGGAAGAGGATTGAAGCAGAGGGAGAACTGCCTCTCTGCTGCAGTAACCTTGCTTTTAGATCCCGATGGTGCTGCTGGTGTTTATTTCCTCGTGTGCCCCTCTCCCTCCATCCCCCTCAAGCTACTCCATGGTGCATAACTAGCGTGCAGCAGCAATTATGGAACGTTCAGGGGTTGGGAGCTGCTTGTGTATTGCTGGGGTGGAAACTGGGAAGGGAAGCAGAAGTTAACACAAGTACTTACTGGGGGGGGGGAAATCTGCATTTTATTTTGTTAAAAAAATATCCTTGCATGCCTGGAGCC
>JANHFX010018878.1:0-10228 GCA_027560015.1 Chloroceryle amazona | reverse complement strand
TGCCTGCCAAGAACCGTATATTTGAGACAGCAAAGCACGAATCATCTCCAGTGGTTTGACTGGTTGAAAAAACCCCATGCCAACAGGACAGCGCTCCAGGCTCTCTGTGCTGCTAATGCACTGCACAAGCCAAACCCTCCAGCCCATCCAAGTCCTGCACATGCACATTTCCCTAAGATCTTCCCCCCCCACTGCACATACTCCATCCTCATCCTCAAGTTTGTGACTCTTTCCAAACACAGCTCCATTCACCCGTGCTTTTCACTTCAGGCATCACTTAGACACCATGCTCCTTTTCAGGTTCCTGTCAATCAACCCTGCCATACCCTATTTACAAGCCTTCCTGGGTATGTTCACTCAGTTGTCCTAATTATCAACTCTCTCTCACATTCTTCCCTGTTTTTCCCTTCCCTCTCATGTACCATTGAGCTCATACAAACACCTTCAGCTTCTCAAGCACATGGCTCAGGCTTGCAGGGCCTCCCTGTCACAATCCCTAGTGATGTAAACAGTTGGGCACAACTACTTGTAGAATGCCTCGGCCCCTCAGAAGCCCAGAGGATGTATCCATGAATCAGCCAGGTTTGTGACAGCCAAACTGACCTATACTTGACCTATACCCAATCTCCCAATGTAGGGGTTTTTTTTGCTGGCCAGGAGGTCCATAAGAGGTAAGAACTGAGTCAGGAGCACCCATCCCTCCCTCATGACTTTCCTTGAAGCATTACAGACTGACCAGCACAGGAATGGAGGGAGGCAGGCAGAAAACATTTCCCTTTGTCCTCTGTATTCATAAGGATACTTTTATCCTCTTCCAAACTACTACAGAAGGTGACCTCACCGTATTTTCCTTGTCACCCCATCTACTCACACACCGTTTAACACCCCCAGATCCTCCCAACACCCTTTAACTCTGGCCAGCATTGTAGCAAAGCCAGTGAGGGGAAGGGAAACACTGGAAAGTCAGGAAAACAGAAAATAGTCTTGAGGTCCCAAGTCCCAGACTGGGAATCAGAACCCCTCCAAACTCTTCTCTCAGCACTGGCAGCAAATCACTGCAAGGCCTCAGGCAATTCTCTTCCCTTCTTTGTGCCCCACTTTCCCCATCTAAAATGACAATGATCATCAATTCTGCCTAAGGCAGAATGAAGGTTCATGTTTGAAGAGTGCTTGAAGACGTTTTTCAAAATATTATTAGCAGTGTCTGTCCCCAATTCCTTTTGGAAAAACTGTCACCACATAAGATATGGCAAGTGAACATTCTGGAGAAGTACTCGGGCCAGGTTCCTTGCTGCTTATCTTGGCCACGGTCTGGTGATGCTTCAATTAATAAGTGTACGGAGACGCACACTTGACTTGTACACCATTTGCTGATGCTCTGAGGAGTTGTCCACACGCCCGCACAAGACATCAGAGCTGAACCAGGTTTCTAATTTTTTGTCCATTCTCCACATTGTCCTTCATTATCTTTTTGCTTCATCCCCTAGACTGAAAAATCACCCGCAACAAACTGACAAGACTGAGCCAAAGTAAGGGGACAGGAAGAGGAGAATTTTTGCCCAACTGTGCCCAAAGGCTCCACCACAGTGGAGCTGTTTTGTGGTAGCACATGGTGGAGTTTCTCCACACCTTGCAGGCCTCGGCACCAAGACTGAAGGAAAAAGGGTCTAATAAGAGCTCTGTCTGCTTTGCAAGAGGGGATTTACATTTTACAGAAGCAAAAGCAATGTCTACTTCCCAACGTGATTGCCCCACTTGTTTCACCACGACAAACCACCCTACATAACCACCACGGGGAAAAGCATGTTCTTTCTCTACCTCACCCGATGTGAAGGAGAGGTGCTCCTAAGGAGAGAGAAGCAGAGCACAGGGTATAGAAATCCAGCTCATCTCCCCCTGTCAGGTACTGGAGACATCTTAAGAGTTCATGTCCATGCCCACTTGTCAGCTGTGAGGAGACCTCACGGGAGTCCTTCCAGGAGGAGCAGTCTTTGAAGCATCTCAGCAGGGTGCTGGCTGAGGCAGGAGCAAAGAGGGAAGGAACAGGATCAGCCTTAGGCACCATGACACCTGCAAAGCACCCTGCCTCTGCTGAGCCCAGCTACACTGGCTCCCTGGCAGGTCCCCCAGTCCACCTTGGCAGGCCCCCTTCACTGGGGGAAGGCAGGCAGGCAAACAGATGGGCATGGGGAAAGGTGCAGGGAGAAGGGCCAGAAATGTGTTTCTGGGAATCTCAGAAAAGAGGCAGCAAGTGTGAGAGAAGAAAAAGCAGCACCTGACAGGGTCCAATAGTATGTGGCAGTGAAACAGAAAGGAGCTGAGTGAGATGTTTTGCAGGCTGCTGGTGATTCCGGGGAGTCCTGCCCTATTTCATTTTCCACTCACAGCCCCCAGCAGTCTTGGTTTCAGTCACAGACTTTCCCCCTTTCCCCCACCGCACCCCCCGAGGGAGGACTCAGCCATGGCTGGGGACAACCCAAACGGTCACACAAACAAGAGGTCTCTCTGATAACTGCCTTTCTTTGTAGTTTTCCTCTTTGACATGCATATTCCGTTTGGAGAAACCCCCTCTCCCCTCCCACGATCTCACCCGCGCCATCTGGTTATGGTTTGCACCATGACGCGCTTCCTCTGTGGTTTATTTGCTTTTTTTAGCCAAACCCAAGAGAGGGAGAGAAATACCCTGTTTGCTTTGGGGATGAACTACCCACCCCCCCCCACTTTATTTATTATAGAGGGTTTGGGTGGTGGGTCAGGGGAAGGTTGATTTTTTTGTTTTATTTTTGTCCCCCCACCTGGCTCCGCTCCATGAAGCTAATACATGGGGGCTCCCCACAGCATCTGCTGCAGATGATTAAAAGCTTTATGAGACTGTCGATTTTGACAGACACTGAGAAGTGATAAGGCAGTGTGACTTCACGCTTTGAGTGAGAGGGAGGCCGGGGAGGGCACAGTCACAGCACCTGGCATCTGCACTCACTGTGCCTCAGTGTCCCCACCACAGAAGCCTGGTATGTGCCTGGCACTGGGGCACTGGTGAGGGGCTTCTGTAAAGTGCTTCATACACAAAGAATTCTAGGGATGCTAAATTATTTGTAGTGCTTACATCCCTGAATTACTCAACAGGCACAGAACATCAAACACTGCCAACTCCTCACTGATGCAAGCCAGTAATACTTGGAGAGGTTAAGGCTGAAGAGGATCCTGATGACTCTACTTTCCCAGTCCAACCCAGCATGAGAGATGAAGCTCCACTGAATCCACAGAGCCTGTCCCAGACCATGGCAGTGAGCACAGGGAAGAGGACCTAAGCTTCCTAGTCCCCAGCCCCATATTCACTCCTCCAAAGTATACTGCATTTTACAGCAGGCACACAAAGAGAAGCTTTAAGAGTTGCTCTGTCCTGGGTTTTGAGATCTGACTTCTACAATTGCTGAATGTTCCCACACGGTTCCTACTTTCATCAAATGTGTTTACAGCTTATGTCATCATTTACTAAAAGCTGTCCTCTTCCATGGCTTACCCAGCTACACAAGGCTCTTAGGAGAGACACTCCTACCACTTGGATAAACTCTTCCATAGCACAGATGACTCCAACGGGGGCCAGCTCTGCTTTCACCAGGTGGAAGCTGGTCCCGCGGCCCAATGTATTTCAGGATGCAGGAGTCTTGCAGCCTTCCCTAGCCTACCTTGTGATCTGCTTCATCATTTCCAGCAAGCACAGCACTTCAAACTTTGCCTGGGTCACAGCCACTTTACCAAACGTGTGCATGTGCGAGCACAGCCCATTAATTCTCTTTGCTCCAGACTTGATTTAATTTAACATTAGGTTTGGATGAGTAATTTTATCCTGTGACACAATTCAAGGTGATAGATGAGACCACAAGCAGGTGATATCCAGGCTTGACTCCCTCCCTTGCTCTCCCCCTCCTGAGAAAGCGCAGTTGGCCAGGTTGCATGAAGAGATTTACTGCTGCTCCAAAGTGAAGCTTCCATAGGGAAAGCCAAGGAACAGACATTTCAACTCTCACGAAAGGATGGAAAGGAGAAAGGGACAGGGGATGGTGGAACGGAGGACTTGCTGTGCCAAAGCACAAGCAGAAGACATTGAACAGTGTAATCAGAGCACTCCCTTTCTCCCCTCAAATCTCCCCTTTTGCACAGATTAACTCTTTGAAGGCCAGTCTTACAAGAGACAATTTCACATTTCCAGTGTGTCTGTGTGTGGTTCTACACAGATCTGCGTGGAATAAGGAAAGCTGGGGCCATTATGACATAGGATCAGACTTCCACTGCAAACTCCTGTGTGCACTCCGCTGGTAGAAAAGTCTCAGTAATCAGATGGATGAGCCCCAGAGTATGCCTCAAGTAGCCCGGCTGCTATCAGATTAATGAGGTACAAGAGCAATTCCAACAGATGATGGCAAAGGTGCCCCCATTCCTCTCCCAGGCTGATCTGGAGACCCCATTAATGCCAGGTGATCAGGCAGCATCTGCACCAGGATGCTGAGACGGGGAAAGGGTCATGTGTCAGTCCTTTCCAAGCTGAAGCGCTGTCTCCTTTTCAAACAGATGCTGGCACCATCTCTTGAGACATAACTGAATAAACACTGTCATTTCAGCAACCGCTCCTGCTAGCTGACAGGTTACAATACAACAGGATGGGAGGGCCAGCTTACCCCAGATGGAAACCTATGGCCTGCAGTTAACACTGGGGGGAAACTGGATGCATCAGCCCCACCAGCCTGCAGCAAGGTGGGAGTGAACTGCCAGTCCCAATGTCTTCAGAGCTTATTGTTAGCATGTCTTACGTTTCGCTGTGTGTTTTAGTTCCAGTCATGCTTAAAATAAAGAAAAAAATCTCTACAATGGAAGGAACATTTAAAAAGGCACATCCACTCAACTTTGGGGTGGAAACCCAGAGATCCACTTGTTAAATGAAACAATGTGTAAATTGTTATGAAAATTGAAAGTAATCATGGAACTGGCAGAGCACAGAAGGGAGCGAGAGCAGGTGCTTTGTACAGCTTCCTGGCATTGGCTCTCTGCACTGTACAGGTGATGCTGGAGTCCTTTGGATGCAAGTTAGAAAACCCACAAGTTAAAACCAAATATCATATGGACTGATCACACACACACCTCTCAGGAGCAAAGTCAGACCCTCAAACCTTTACTGAAAGCCATGTGTGCACCCGTGCACACCCCACACCCCGCTCTGGACTGTTTCATCAGCTAGGTCCCACCAGTTACAAGGTTTCATGCCTACAAGTAATTGTCTCAGCAGCGCCCACACAGCATCCTCCCTTCACATTTAAAAGTGAAGACTCTACAGACATAGCTGGGAGCACCATCCCTGTTCCTGCCACTCTATAAACCGTAAGTGCAGGCAGCCCTTCAGTGTTATTGGCAATTACTGTTCATGCCCTGTGCTGTCCTCTCAAACCAAAGTCTTACTTTGGGTCCAGTGTGGCTGTTCCCATTCCTTACCCTGCAGTGCCCCTTATGGCCACCTTTGGGAAGAGTAGTCAGTCACAAGTCATAGTTGCACAAGCAATCCTGTATTTGAAACACCTTCTGAAATGTTATTGCTTTCAGCACAAATAAGAACTACAAGATCCATTTGATAGAGAGGAATCTTCCTCCTATCACATTTAAACAGAACCCCAGTATCAGCAGATTTCCTGCCTGCCCTTTTCTTGGGCAATGGGATTCCTTCTGCTTCAGTGAACATAGGCCTGGCCTATACCGTGACCTAGTGCTGAATCATACACCATCCTTTACTAATTCTCCATATTTTACACTTCCCTCTTTTTGCAGCCAGCCTGGGTGATACCTGGCAGCAGAACCATCTGTACCCAAGCCCACTCCACATCGTCTTTCTTGCAATGGAAGTTGCAGGGAAGGGCAGGCTCTGAATTCTTAGGACGTTTCACTTGAGTGACACACCACTAGTTCCTCAAAAGCCTTGTTCCATAAAAAAGGTACTCCAGTACACCGGGGTGATGTGCCATGCTTGGATTCCCAGTGCCAGAGACAAATACTTGCCTGACCTCTATCAGCCATGTAAAACACGAAACCCTTCTGAGATACAGGACACGGATTGAGGTTGCACAGATGAGGAACCAAGGTGCAAAGAGGATTAGGAATGTTTCCTGAAAGGTATGTGGGGAGTTGAGCCTGTTGAAAATCCTCCGGATCCGGACCTAAGTGAATACCTTCTTAGCAGTGAGTGGGGAGTGGAAAGAGGAAGCTTCGTAGAATGAGGTATTATTGATAATACAATGCACACAAAACCAAGGCGTGTCATTTGTGTAGCACAGATGTTAACAGCATCCTTTTTCTAAACAATCAGGCACCAGATTAAGTAGCAGATACAGATGTATAAATTCTGTGTGAATTCAGGTCTGCTTTGTATCTTTTATCAGAACAGCTGTTAGTGTAACATTAGGGCTAAATTAACTGGGATTGCTCCAGGACTTACCCTCCTTCTCTGTTGGAAGAGCTACAATGCCATGTGCCTCAGAGGGATGGTGTGTGAATGAGTTAACATTTGCAAAATGCTTTGAAGATAAAATGGAAGATTTACCCCCAAAATTACTGAGAGGCAGAGAAAGGCATTACCAAAAATCTGACAAGACCACACAGTGCGGCAGGCAGCCACCGCTACGGAGTGGCCATGGGAAAGAGGAGCTGGTGAGCAGAGGTGAGGAATTAAATCTTGAAACCTCTGTAAGCAACTTGCAAAGTTCCTACCTGCCTCTTGCAAAGGCTTCCAGGATGAAAGATAAAACTCAACTTGTGAAAACACACAGGGAGATCTATTGGGCTAGCACACAGGTCTGCCAGCTCCTGGCTCCATTCCTACAACCATCTTCAAAGCAGGGTGGTAAGGAGGCATAGGAGGAAAGAGGAATACTTTAAGTTAAAAAGGAGAGAGACGGCATAGACTCGGATGTTGTGAGGGAGAAAACAGAGCCACAAAACAGTTAAAATAGGAAGAACATAAATCTGGGAAGACTAGAGGAGAGGCTGGAGAGAAGAGCGGGAAGTTCACGTATTGGGGATTCCTGTTCAGAGAGGCAGAATGATTCTCTCAGCGGCCATGTCGGCTGCAGGGCAGAGCTCTGTGCAGTCAGCAGGATTCACACAAGAGAAGGGGTTAATGAGAAAGGACGAGAGAACAGCACAAATAAAATCAGAAATGACATCCTGGCCAATGGAGCATCTCCAGGCTGGGGAAAAACCCAGCAAACTCACTTGGTTCTATTTTCTGTCCTGCCCGAGGATGAGCTCTGGGCTGAAACTTCACCTTTAATCTCCTTCCTGCATTTGAACAGAGCTGCAATGCCACAGCCAGGGTTTATCTAAAAGCCTCTGAATGAACCCACAATTCTTGAGAGTTAATCATCCCCCACATTCCCAACAACAACTTGCAGCCAGTCATCCTTGGGATGCAGCTTCCAAGCCAGTGCACCTGTCCACAGCTCTTCAAAAGAGAAAAAAAGCAAGTGCTGTGGTTAAATCACTGATAGGAAACTCTGGCTTCAATCTCCAGCTCTCCCAGAGAATTCCTGGGTGACCTTGAGAGAGTCCCTAATTACTCTGTGCCTCAGTTCTCCACCCATAACAAAGAGATCATTAAATAGCCATGAAATCACAGTGCAAGTTAATTAATTCAGCATTCAGAAGGCCCTGATACATTAAGGGGATCGCAGAGCACATCTGAATAGAAATATCACAGCTAGCCTCGCAGGAGCTTGTCCATCCACACACCGCAGAGCACACAAAGAGACCAGCTCAGTTTATACAAGCAGCACAGTCATGTCTGTGGCCATCCTCCCAGATTAATTAGCCCTACTTCTCAGGTAATTAGGTAATTATCTTGGGCGGAGTATCTCACTAACTCTCTTTTCCAGGTCAGGATTAGCTGATACAGAGGCAGGGAGAAGATCTCTGCCTGGCACAGACTAGACATAGCCAGAGCCATGACAGGGTGCATCCAAAACTAGCTCCTTGCAGAGAAATTTGTGGGTTTTTTGTTCCTAGTTATTACTGTCTTTGGTGCAGGCACTGGGGATTTACATATTCCAGTTAATGTAAATAAAAATTGTAGGAGAAAAGACACTGGCATTGTATTGCAGAATTGTTTTAAATAGAACAACTTGAAGATGCAGTAACCACACTATTGATTTTGTTGTTGTTTTAGGTCATTTTAGATCCTTAGTGAGTTCATAAAAAGGAATGAAGGAATGTTGGGGGGGGGTAATCCAAACCCATCCCATTACCTGGCAAGCCCCTTTGGACACTGCAATGGGAGCTTCTGTGTCTGGGATTCAAGGGAGATAGAACAAAGTCGGGACAGTGCAGAGAAGGAGTCCAAAACTTTCTCAACATCCTCAAGAAGGACAATTGCTCCCTTAATACGTACCCATTTAGAATACAGTCTATGTCATAAGAGTTTCAAATAGGAAATTAGAGGGGATGATAAGAAAACACGAGATGAAATACATTTAACAATAAAGACTGTCTTAAAGCAGAAGGATGCATAAATAAGAGGCAAGAAGGATGCATGGATACACCCTCAGTCCTTTTCAAAGAAGGTAGTAGGGAAGTTAACTGTGTACCTTCTCTCTTCCTTTGAGGACAATGGGGAGATTCCTGTTCTGAAAGCCCTTTTCATGGGAAATAAGATCCTGGTCTATAGCAGACACCAAAATCTCCAAGGAATAAGTTAGAAACTGAGCAGAGGAACTTGTATACAGTAAATCACCAGGGCCAGATGGTGTTCAAGTGTAAGTTCAGAAGGAGTTGAAGTCTCTGGTGACAGACTAGCCAACACAGCTTCACGGTAACTGCTGCTGACGACCATAAAGTCAGTAAAATGATGCTGGTCTTTACAGTTCCCCACTGCACAGTCCCCAAATACCAGCCATTAAAGCCTCATAAGGCTGACTTTGGTCAGCTTATTGAAAGTCTGCTTAAGGGCAAAATAGCCCAATAGTTGGATAATCCAATGCTGCTAATTCAGCTGGACTGCTTTAAGGTAAACACTTGGCTGTTAAACAATGAAGTATTTAAAATTCTATATAAACCATATAAGATCAAGAAATTCACCTTGTTCCTTTACAAAACAGTGAATTCATTTCTTGCACATATCACCAAAGGAGCATATGCCAGTTACTGGTGGGAGTTGGGATGTATCCTTTCTATCCTTTCTCATTTTCTTTCAATGCACAGAGTTGTCCAGATGGAAAGGAAACTCTGGTGTGATTTTCACCTTCCCCAACAGCACTACCAGAGCCCTATGAAAAACACACCTCAGCTACTCTCCACATGTGTGATTTAATCCCTGAAGTCTTCTGATACTTGGTGGTTTTCACAAAGCCTTCACTCCTGGAGTCAAATGCTTATGTCTGAGACCTGTGTCTTTCTTGCTTTAAAGGAGAGCTCCTAGCCCTTGTGAGCTCTACAAAACTTTGAAAGCAAGACTGTTAGAATGTCAAAGCGAAGTACTAAACACAACACAACAATACAAGCAAACAAAAAAGCAGCAGTCCTCCAAATAGCTGTAGTTAATTTTCATGCCAATCTCCAGGTTGTGGATGTCTGACTCTTGAAAACTGGACCACTTCCAGTTGACAGCACAACAGTAGAACCCAGTCCAAGCAGCTACCAAAAATGTCAGTGAATATTCACATTCCCTTTCTTTTCTGAAGGGGAGAAGGAAAATACAAGACAACAAAAACTGCACACCTGGGATGCAGGAAATGCAGGGGTTGAACTGGGATCATTTTCTCCAGGTGGAGGATTCCAGCCTGTACACTCCATAATTTAATTCCGAAAAGCATATTGTAAAGCAACACTTTAGAGGGGTTTGGGTGGCTTTTGTTTTGTTTTGTTTTTTTCAGAAGAAAATATTGACACCACCTGTCAGCAGCTTCCCAGAGGGGCAGTGTCAAAGCACATTAGCCTACTGCAAATGAAAAACCAGATGCAAAGTCTGAGGTCTGGGAGCAGCAAAGCTTCAACAGCAGCCCAAGGTCTACATATGCTAATTCTGTTTAAAGGAACACTCTTGGGCTCTTTGCTGGAAAGCAAAGGGCTATGGGTTGAGGCGGTCCCCCCCCCTCGGGGACCGTTGGTTCAGGAGTTGAGATCGAAAGTGACAAAAAGAAAAATTGATTCTATAATAACTATTTTATATACTTGTTAAATTAGAAGCGGTATG
>JANHFX010018877.1:19950-40088 GCA_027560015.1 Chloroceryle amazona | reverse complement strand
GACAATGTGAAGCATTTTTCCTTCTCCCTTGTAAAGCAGAGAAATGTTGATCACTGGATTTACCAGGAGGTAAGGCATTAATAGAGATGCCTAGCTCAGAAAGCAGGGCATAATCTTGCTGGGACAGAAGAGGTACAGTGTGCAGGGTAAATTATGTTTATGTTCCAAGAGAGTCCTCTTGGAAGCCAATGCAGGCAGAAGTCACCGTGCAAAGGCTCTAATTTCCTTGCAGCTTTAAGCATTCCCACAAAAACAAACCAACAAATAAAACCCCAAACCCAAACAAAAACAACCCCTGACATCACACCCCCAAACCAGATCACAGGAAGCAAATGGCATAAGGTTTTCCTCAACAATTTACAGACTTCTCATCAACAAGATAATTAGAAGCAATTCTGCCATCCTCAAATATTTATCAGTCTCATTTGATTAGATCGTTAATCCCAACACGGATTAGCACCTACTCAGTAGGTCACACGGATTTTTTCCTCAATGACACAGCTTTCAGGAGCTACCCAGCAGCTCAGTCCGTTGGATGTTCTGCTAGAGGAGCATTCAGGAGAGCAGATTTGGTCTTAGCCACTGATAAAGCACTGCAGGTTTTTTATTTTCATTACTGATTTTACTCTCCTGTTTTGCTTCAGGAATCTCGGGGTTGCAAAGAGAGGAAGAATTAACTGGATGGCTGTGTAACTTCAGGGTTAGCGAAATTTGTGCCACTGATTTCTGCTCTAAAATGTAACTGGGGACTTTAGTTTTCATTTAAAAAATTAAAAAAATTTAAAAATAAAATTAAAACTTTTTTTTTGTTTAAAGAGGACTACAAACATGGTTACATAGAATGTCAGAATATAATCCTTTTAGCCTGACTTTATTTGAAACAAAACCTGAGAACTGGTTACTGAGTATCTTTCTTATCATACTTCTTACTATTGTTCCTGCAATAAATTTCTAGTAAGGAAAACAAATGTAAATTTTGTTTCTGCAGAATGACACCGATGACCTCGTAACACTTATGAAAGAGGCAGAATGTTCCACATAAATCTTTACACGACAGAGTAATTTATTTCTAATTCCCTAAACCCGTACGCGGATGACACAGCTGAGTTACACACATCATCTGAGATGACAGTTGTTACTATTACAGATATTCAGGATCAAAACAGGTTTAGTACGCAGTCCCCTACCATCATTTCTCATAGATTTACACACTTCCCTGCCTTCAAATTTAGGAGATGATCTGGAATTGCACTTATTCCCCTTGCACCTCAATTTTTATGCAAAGAAATTCGCATGCAAAAGCAACGTGCTGTGTGATATTCAGGGAAGTTGGTCTGCTAAGTGCCTTCATAAAACTCACTTGCCACATCCATCAGAGAGTTCTTTTTAGCACCTCCTGAATTCAGCCCCTTCCCTAATCAAGGCTGCTTTACAGATATTGTTCACAGACACTCTTCACGGGAAGGTAATACACGACATCACTCACCGCTGAGCAAATTCTTGCCCCCATCTGAAGTCTCTCCTCATTAAAATAACATAGGGCAGAACATTATAATTAACAGAATCATCACCAGTTAACTGCACCCTCCCATGACCTGCCCTGTCAGCAGAAAGAGAGCTGAGAGTGGATAAAACTGTAGCTTGCACCCCCTTGTACCTCCTCCTCCCTATCACCAGAAGGAAGGAAAGGGGCCACCACGCAAACAGGTGTAGTCTGAGCACTTACAAAGACATTTCTCTTTTCTCCTTAACTTCTGGAAACAAAACCCACCCCTTTGTAACATCTGATGGGTTTTCTTGCTATACTATTAATTCTCACAGTCCTGACAGGACATTTGGTCCCGTGTTGGGCCAAGAAAGATGGAGCTGCTTAACAGCCACCTGTGCTTTGAAGGTGCCATGCAGGGTCTTCATGCCAGATACCTTTGTACGGCTGCATATGAGCATGTACTGTTTTGAAATGCAACAGCTGGTTAATACCAACAGCAACAGGTAGCAGTTCTACAAGAGAAGATGTCTCAATTTTAATATCTTCCCCAATTATCCAGACATCTGGTGGAGGGCTCTCTGCGGAGTGTGAGAGGCTGCATCACGTGCTTCTCAAAAGTTTCATCAAAACAAATAAAGGGGAAGCATGAAAAAATGCAACAGAACCAAAACCTAAGTTATTGATTAGTTGCAGAGGTTTGGAAGAGTAGAGAGATGTGCGAGAACTATGGATGAACAGATTCACATCTAAAGCAGGCATGGCATAAAGTCAGAGTTCGGAGCTTGAAAACAACAGCTTGGAGATATTCCTTATTCGGGTGAGGAATACTGGTAAAGACTGAGAGCATCTCCAAAACACTACAATTGCTTTGTGTATTCACCCAACAAATGTTTAAAAACCTCCATGTATGAATTTGTTATGATGTTGCTAGCTGATCTTTGCCCTTTTCTTTGAACCCCAGATGACAGAGATTTTATGTAGAACTAAATTCCCACCACTGGATGAGATATGTCACTGGGCTATGTTCCACATCGTGCCCAGTATCTCCCCAAGCTAAAGGGATATAAAATCAGTACAACTTATTCTGCATGCTACTAGGTTTTATTCACAGTAGCATGACAGAATCATTGTTTCATAGTAAGGAAAACTCTCAAAACAAGGAAATAATGTAATACAGTTGTATTATAATTTGTGTAGGGAATGCACGATCATTTACTCTTATCCTTATTTCAAATAATGCATTAGTTACAAATGGTGTTAATATGAGCTGTTAATAAAGCACTTTGTATTCAAACAGGCTCACAGGCAAAACTAAACCAGAAAGAGAAAAAGAATACTTGAACCAACCGCGTGACAATCAAACCAAGGCCAGGCTTCCGGGCTAAGAAAAGCACAGAAAGTTTTGGCCCCACCAAAGCCTTTGGCACGGGGTCAGCGGTGACTGGAAAAGAGTTTGGTGGAATGAGGTCTGCCCTTGACTCTACACGTTTGCCTATCTCGTTGAGTTGCAGGTGATGAGAAGGAAAGGCCAGACCCCAAGCAGGGGTATCAAGACATGGAAGCTGCTTCTCTGCTTTTAAACCCTGCTCACAACTGCCCAGGCTCCTGACAGACCCCCCCCAGCTGCTGCTTCCAAGTCCCATTTTTTATGGCACTGAACTCCAGCAAATTGTATTGAGGCAGAGACAGCCCCAGAGCACGTGAAGCAGAGAAAAAAGGCTCGTATCACACTTCTGCCATTACCATGACATACATGCATTGCCTTGATCTCGCCAAAAAGCACGGCACACAGCCTGGTCCCCCTTCTGAAGGGCTACAAGGGCAGGGAGCAGCGAATATACAGGGTGAGAGGAAAGTACCACGATAGCCACAGTCCCACACAGACAGCTGGATCCCCCGTTTCCAGCTGTTGGCTCCAGGCAGGAAGATCTGTCCTTCCTTACCCCAAAACCACCACCAGGTGCTGCAGTTTGGTGCCATATAAAGCCAAAGCAAAATCTAATCCGAGTTGACTTTCTCCCAGAGATGGATACGGATTAATCTTCTCTGATGGCAAGAAATAAATTGCTGGTACTCCAAATAGATTTCATTATTTGGAGCCTTGTCATTAATGGCTGAATCAGAGGTGACATGGCGGAGAGAACAGAAAGCTCATTAACATCCATCAACACTTGGTATACAGTATGCTAACTTCAAATTGTCATTTGTACCCCGACACAGCTATGTTCCTTTGGCACTCGTCAGGTAATGAGAGTTACAGCAGTTTGACAGAGAAAGAAATAATGCAGTGAGTTAAACTGGAAGTGGCAAGGCACAGCCACTGAATGAGGAGGAGGAAAATAAGGAGGAGGAAGGAGATTGTGCTGCCCACCCCACACAGTAACTATGGTTAGGGGTAAAAATAAGGTTGCCTAAATGCCAGCACTGGTTGGATGCACTCGAGATCTCCTGAGGATGACAGCAGTGACCCTCTCTGCAAACCAGGAGGTGGACCTGACACTGCAGAAACTGCTTCAGTTTGCTCACTGTTGCCTTTTCAGTACAAATGAAAGAGAATAATGTCCTCCTAACTTTAAAACATATAAAAAGTTTCTTCTGAAAAGACACTGTTATTTCAGAACTTGTCTGGGTCAGGCGATACATGTGACCTAATAACTTGTACAAGAAATCTTCAGCTGGCAGAAGTCCAGGCAGCACCTATTACATGCCATGCAGAGCTCCAGAAATATTTTAGAGGACAGAGATACTGGGCTCCTTGGGATTCCACCACCTCACTTGAGATAAAACTAGCTACTAGAGATAAGCTAGCATCTAACAGGTCCCAGCAAATTAGAGCTTCTGACCTGATTGATTTGGGGTCATTTCTTCCCACTGTATGGAATTGAGCCTGCCCATCACAGCCAGGACAGCTGCAGTGCTGGCCAACTGACCTTACACTGTTAGGAGAAATATTTCTAATCTGATGGAGCAGTCCAAGGGCCAATGAACAGAAAGCAAGAGTAGACTGTGCAACATGTAACCTACACTGAAATGCAGTATGTACTACACTAGAATAAAATACGCAGCCAGGACCTGGAATAAAGTCTCTCTAGCTGGTCAAATGGAAAAGGTATGATGCTGGCAGACAGCATCTGACATTCTTAAATGTCATTCTGAGGCATCATCAAACCAGCTCCTCTCCACAGCAAGAGGAAATTCGAGGACAAGCTACAACTTGACAATTTTAGGCCTGTCCACTCCTAGTTGTTTCTAATACAATGAAAATAATAATTCAAACCAAAATTTGCCTCAAGGACTCTGATCACTTCTTCAAAGAAATCAAACAAAGAAGAAAATAACTCTTAAGTCCTATTAAATACATACTGCAAAATCATTTAAAAATCACCTGTCTGCAGAATTTCAACTGATTTCCATGTTGTGTGTTCTGGCACGAAGGGATTTCTCCATGTTTTTACTTCATCTGACACGAGTCAAATTAAAGAATACCAAAAAAATCAGTCCAGAGGGCTTAGGTTGTGAACAACACTGCAGCCAAAATGAAGATTTGCTGCTTGAGAAGTGGGAAGGATAATTTTTTATCTGGGTCATGTAGTGGTTCACAGCAATCACCCTATCCATGGCAACCTGCAGCTGATTCCACAAGCACTAATGGAAGCGGCCAGCCCGACTGGGAGTAACGAAAGCCAACCGGTCCAACGCGCTGCAATTGACTGGCAGAGTCAATTAACGGAGCTGAGAAGTAAATACACAGTGTTGTGGCTTGGTACTTCATACAACAGAAAAAGTGATGTCTGCATTACAAATACAGACTTCTCCACCTGTCAGATACTTGATTCCTGACACTGTAAATGAAGACAGGCACTAATGCAGCAAACATATTACTAGATATGAGTTACTGAAGAAAGGAGCAGCGGAGTAGAGTTAAAACCATTTAAAAATGTGGTTCTAGAGAGCTAAGAAGTTACTTTGACAAGACCACTTTTAAGATGCTTACCACCAAACAGGGATTATTTTTCAGACTGAAAAAGAGTAAATGAATTATTTTCTGAAACTCGCTTTACAATTTTAAATACACACAATGGATCTCACGCAGCTGGTAATCTAGATATACACTGGGCTGAAACACGTACACATACATTTCACTATCATTCCTCTAGCCCTGATGTACACAATATCAATATATAAACCCACTGTGCGGATTAAATACATGTTACATAGTTCTTCCTGGGTTTCTTTGGAAAACTGATTCTCAAGAGTTTATACTCTAAATTGACACATGAGAACAAGAGCCATGATTTTCAGAATTAGACACTAAGACATTCATAAAGAAGAGGCAGATTGCAGAGACAGTCAAGCTCCCACTCTCCAGTTCACTGAGGTTTACCAAGTTGTGGTGGGGAGTGGGGCAGGGTAGAAATTTCAGGGGAAAATAATTTTCTTTTAAAAAAAAATCCCCAAAGATAACAAAAAGTCCCACTCTAACCCAGCAAACCTTTAGTTACTTGGAGTCCCTCTATCCCACCAGTACATACATTTCCCTAGTGGAATATTTGCTATTCAGGTATGCATCTTTCTGCTAAAAAAAAAGATATTTCAAATAGATAACTCTAGCAAGCCCAATAATTAAAGCTTCTACTACTCATTTAAGTACAAAAGATGTCAGCTAGAAAGTTATGGAACTGAAACCCAATCAATCTCCTGGATCAATGCAAGGCTTTATAATTAGGGACAAGGCATCATTTATTTCAGGTAGAATTTCCCTTGAGTAAATAAATGTGCATTTGTGGCTACAAGCTTTATTCCAATAAAAATGTTTAAGCTTCATAGATAAATTGCTGTTTGTTTCTGAACAAGGAAGGAAACCTCTAAGAAGGACAAATGGAAATTCACACAGTGCAAATACCAACTCGGGGGATTGTCCCGCCCCTCAAGTGACACAGAGGGAAAAGGAGCTCTCCAAGTGCCCCCTTGTTCTCTGGCACGTGCTTCTTACAGGTTGGGTCAATGCAAGGTAGAAAGCAGCTCATAGTGGCTGTTACTATTCTTCTTTACCATAGATGAGGAAGAAAAGGATCAAGACAGAGGGTCCAGAGAAGGGCAACGAAGCTGGTGAGGGGTCTGGAAAGCCTGCCTGATGAGGAGAGGCTGAGGGAGCTGGGGTTGGAGAAGAGGAGACTGAGAGGAGACTGTATTGCTCTTTACAACTACCTAAAAGGAGGCTGTAGTGAGGCTGGTGTCAGGCTCTTCTCCCAAATTACTAATGATAAAACGAGAGGAAATGGCCTCAAGGTGCATTAGGGGAGGTTAAGATTGGATATTAGGAAGAAATTCTCCAGTGGGAGAGTGGTGAGGCACTGGAACAGGCTGCCCAGGGAGGTAGTGGAGTCACCATCCCTGGAGGTGCTTAAAAAATGAGTGGACGTAGCACTTGAGGCTGTGGTCTAATGGACAGAGAGATGTTAGGATGAAGGTTGGACCTGATGATCCTAGAGGTCCTTTCCAACCCTAATGATTCCATGATTTTTTTCTAGAGGCTGCAGCCTCACCCAGCAGATCCTCTGCAACCCTGGTCACATATGGGGAAAAGCAACAAGAGCAGACATGATGAAAGTCTCTAGACACCAGGGTGCAATCTCTAGCTCAGCTGGCTACAGCAGAGGCCACTGCCAAACTCATGTACACCACTGGCATTGAGGAAAGCTGGACGGGCCACCTAGGAAGGGGCTGGAAGTAGTAGCTGGTCATGAATGTCTAAGACCATTTGAATAGGGGAAGGTGTATATAATTTTCTTCTTGGCTTTCTAAAATCATTAGGACAACTTTTCTTTATTACCAGCCTGCAAACGAAAGCCCAAGCAGAAACCAGAGCATGCTATTCACTGGGCAGTCTCCCTTCCACCGTAATTCTGAAACTGTATTTCTGAAAGAAGACAGAAGCTGAATCGTCCCCATCAGTTTATCTTCCCAAGTTGCTGCTCTTTTCTGATCATCTAATTACCTGCTTAAAGCACAGGGCTTAGGTCAGGTGAACTTGTGATGTCACCAGGAATCAGGTGACAGCTGATGTAATTAGGTGAACCCAATCAAGACAGAAGGAACAGGGATCTGGGTCACAGTCTTGGCAGATTAATGAATATTCATCTCCCCAGGGTCATTTGCCAGAAACTAAATCTCCGCAGCCTGTTTCAACTTTACTGCTGCCCTGCTTTGCTCTGGAGCAGGGAGGTGAAAACATGCAATGCTAAGAGTGTAACTGGATGACTCAATTTGCTGATACATTGGAATATTTGTGCTGTTTAATGGACTTCTTGGAAAATTAAACTGATGTTCAATTCCCATTTGCTAGATTAAGACAGAAACTTAATGTACCTTTAAAGATTTTCTCAGGACATGGCACCATGCCTTTAAAACAGAGCATTCTTCTAAGCAGGTATCCATTGTGCTGTCTTCTTACGCCACCGGTGGGATAAGATAACATGCCAGTTCAGTTTATAGCAAATTGTATTTATACTTCAGCTTTTGTGCTATCAACTCTTCACCTTCTTCGCTCTCTCAGGCTAGAGAAGCAAACACCCTGTCTAGGAATGCAATATTTTTTTCAACTTTATATAGACTACAGTAGCTTGAAAAGTCTCAAAGCTGCATTGCTTCACTCAAGAAGTACCGTGTCCTAGGAAAAGACACCCTGAAAACTTCTGAGGAGTCAAGGCTGCCGTCACCGCAGCGGTTGTAAGACATCGAGAGTGCAGAGCTGGGATCCGCAGAGAGGCAGCAGGGGAAGCTGAGTCAGAGGTACAGGAGGGAAATACCCAGATATAACAGTCTGAAGAGCATCCGTGAAAAAGCATTTCAAGCTACACTTCAGGACCAGATTGGGAAGAGAGTCACAGAGATGGTGGCCCAGCTAAGCAGATGGTGTTCTCCCAGTGCAGCCTGCGCTGAGAACCTTCCATCTGCTAGCATGTTCAAAACAGACTAAGAGCGGAATTACAGGACTTCTATTATAAACAACATTTTCAATACCCTCTGAAAAATATTTATTTGATTCCATGTTAACATTGCAGAAGGCAGGGTGCATAGCCCCAGAAATACTCAGGAGGGGCTGAAAGGATGAGCGGGAGCAGCAAACTGGTTCTTTGGGTGTGCAAAGGTCACAGCTATTGCACAAGCTGCAGAAGGCTTTTCAGCTGTTAACAGCACAAAATTCTTCTGTTGGTGCTTGAAAAGAAATGCTGGGTGTGTAGACACACTTCTACATATGTACCAGGTATCCAGCTAATAGCCATTTTTTAACACTTTGGGGTTTTTAATAAGGGATCTTTCTACAGTTAGAATCAAATCAGAGGTAGCAGGTTCTTTACACAGGATCTCCTGATCATTTTGCTTTCTCAGAAGCAAAATGACTGATGGAATTTTACACAGGGATGGAGCCACAGAGCTAGCAGAGTGGGATACAGGTTCGGCATGGGATGCCTATAGTGCTGCCTTTTTTTTTTTCCAACTGCAATTATTATTCTATGCTTATGCTAACAAAATGGATTAAAAAAGCCAACTCCAAGCCCCAGTGAACAGTACTATTTATTTCAGTACGTTTTCTTCAACATAGTAAGATCGTGCAATCCAAGGAGGGCCGGATCATCACCTCTTAGAGAGCAGCTCAAAGTGTTAATGGAAACACAGCTGAGCAGCCACTAGGCAACATCTGAGGAGAACAACATGTGTCAACTCCCTGAAAAAGCTTCTCTACCTAAAGCAGAAGCTGCTGCTGTGTGTTCAATTCTTGGGGAGATGCTATCAACTTCCTAAATTCTGTCTTCTGCCCGCTGTTACCCACCAAAGCTGTCACAGCACTCGAGGCAGCACAGCTCTCCTCTCTCCAGCCCCGCTACTGCCAAGAAGCTCCAGGGAAACGTGCAGGGCAGCAAGACCGGGCACACACCTTCCCTCTGGGCCAGGGCAGCACCCACCTGCTACTCCAAGAGCAAAGGGCAGCACACGGAATTGAATGAGATGAAAGCAATTCTATTTTACCTTTCTATTTGTTGGTAGAGAACTAAGAAATACTTAGAAGAGGAATTAATTATAAAGTGCAAAAGCGAGGCTAAATCAGTTGGGATAGTAATAGGGGAACTTAATACATCAGAAGAAAGTTTTCAGCAATAACACTGGCAAAATCTTTTAAAATTATGCTAATAACATGGATTTATGATATTTTACAATGAATTATACCTTCTCAGATCATTAAAATGTTTAGAAAATCCTGCTTTGACCAAGATACAAATTATGGAAATAAGAGGCAGTTTTAATTTCCAATTGCTATGCATTTATTTTTCTGCGTGGAGCAGCACTTAATGTTGCTGGAAAACCTTTAAGGAAGAGTAGTCATTTCCTAAACCACCTGCTTTACAGTAACACTGTTTACAAAACAATATCTTAAGGGACTCTTTACATTTGCATCTCGGAGTCAATGCAATATTCATGGGCCGCATCATTTCTGTACGGCTCTTACCGTAGTTAATTCTGTCATTCCACTATCTCCAGTATTCAGGAATGGGAAAAATTAAATCAGAATTTAAAAAAAATAATGTTGGAGAAGTCATCCATATTTATACAAATGGTTTCTAAGCTGAAGACTTCATAAAACCTAGATATAGAGTATTTAACCTTATGGATACAGTAAATTACAGCTTGAAACAAGTAACTGGTCAACTTTTCCCCTGCACAACATTTTTCCTGCAATGCCTTAGAGTCTGCAACAGGTAGAAGCAGAAGAAACACCTCCTATGTGGCAAAACCAGGAAAATCTTAAAAAAATAATGATGAGGAAAAAACCCACCTGAAACAGCACTGAAACACAAGCCCTGTCTCCACATGTCCATTCAACCAGCAGCAGCAGAGAACTGTTCCAGCAATAACCCTTGAACAGTTCAGAATTGCACTTAAGCACCTGAAAGCATGGACAGAACTTTCAGAGCTAGGTAGCATCACCCTAAAGATGCATAGCATCTTTAAACACACGCCGTTCCAGTGGAACGGGGATTACTCGCTGCACAGGGAAGGAGTTTGCAAAGGAGAAATGGGAGGACTGAGGGACAGAATCAGGGCTGCAGTAATCGAATGCCCATGAAGTCCCTTTTTACAAATCCTGGGGCAGGTTCCCTTTTCCCCTTAACATACTGAGGGAAATTAAGAGGGGGAAAAATGGGAATGCAGCCACCCAAAGTGTTTTTGCACTTAACTGGTGTTGTTAGTACCAAATGGCAAAGTCTCAGATAGGGGTGAATAACCACAGGGGAGGAAAATGAATACTTTACTTCCAGAGAAAAGGAAAAGACCAGGCCAGATCAGTTTTACAGAACAGAGTGATTGCCATAAAAGGTCACTCTTCACAAAGCGGTATCGTACAGCTGCATACGCTTGCTCCCGTTCTAAGAGATCAGAAATAATTTGGTCCCTCAGACTGTAACTGTCAGTAGTGCCAAAGCTGACAAATGAATGTAACATAACCAGTTGCCTCCCTGGGAAGGCTGAGGAGCTCAGCTTATCCGCCATCTGCTACATACGCTCCTTTCCTCTTTGTCTTCCAATTTTCTACAGGCTGAGTACCTGGCATGGCAGGTGAATGAAAGGGAAGGCAGGCAGTGGAAATCACTGGGAGCTACCAGAAGTGTTCCAGTGAACAGGAGGTGTGCACAGTTACCTAGGATAAAGCGTCCGGGGGCTACGGTCAAACACTGACACGTACGGTGCAGAGCTCACGGAAACCACAGCCTTGTTCTCTCGCCACGTGCCCAGTTCAGAGGGGAAGTTGCTTTCTGATGGAAGCTGTGCTAACAGATGGTTTGTTTCAAGCGATAAAATTATACAGATGTCCTGACACACAGCTTTAAATGAACTAGGTTGGGTAATTTCTGCAACAAATATTACCAAGAACGATAACTTGGAACTAAGGCATTTTTATTTCAAACAAGTTTATAGACAATGTATGAATTCCCCTGAACTTCAACCATGGATGTTTGATTGGTTTTGCATAATAAATTAACAGCTAAACGATTAAGTCATGCCTAAACAAAAGGAAAGTGTTTTAAAACTGGGCAAAATCTTCCTATCTGCTTTTTTTTTTTTGCTTAGCCTCAGGGGACACATCTGAAAGAATGCACCAGCCAGGACAGATGGCAGCCAACACATTCCTTGAGTCACACATCTTTGCTTATACTAGGTCATGACGAGTGCCTCGAGGCAGTGAGTGTGAATTATCAGCAAGTCATGTAAAATGTGCCTGGCAGGTGCCATCCAATGTCCATTTCATATAAATTAATCTGCCCAAAGGAAGGGGAATGATTGCCTTGCCTTACTCTTTTGTTCTATATAAAGGGGAACCATACAAAGCTTACTGAAGTTGCTCGTGGCAGGCTGAGTAGTTTTAGGAACACATTTGGGAGAAAGCCGTGGCTAAGGGTCAGTTCATCAACTCAGGGCTTCTAGAGAACAGCGTGAAGAGCGCTAGCACGAGGTGCTAAGGCTTGCAGGGCATACTGACAGTGACTCGTGTATGGATAGGTAGGCAGGTTATCACAAATGCTGCATGCCACAAAGGAATCTCTTTTATTCTCCCCCTCTGTCAGGCACTGCATGTTCCATGCACCTTCTGTGCTCATTGCTCTAGAGCATGATTTTGCATCTGCAGACTACAAGGACTCAGGTGTCAGCATTTCCTTCTCAGCACCATATTATGTATCAGTAACAGCCTTTATAGTACCACTGCTTAAGATTTTAAGTGAAATATTCACGAGTGAATGTTGCCCTGTCTTCCCTTCTCTTAAGCAATGGAGGGCTAACTGCCTAGATCTAAAAAGCTCCAGATGCAAGGAAACAAATAACTCAGAAGTCTTTGCAGAAGAGTGAAACACGGTTTGCCTCCAAACACATCGCTATCAGCTGCTCCTGCGTGAAAGAGAGAGATCCAGTCCATCAGCAACTCAGGTGCGTTAGTGAATCAAGATAAGACCAGACCAAACTGCAGAAGTAGGGAGGTGCCAACAGCAGAGGAGAACAAAGTGGAGAAATATAAAAGTTTTAGACTAAATAGAAGTGCAGCTTAATATCCTAATGCCCCTTAGGGTGATGATTAAAGACAAGGTGAAAATAAGGACAGATTTCACATTGTCACTTATTAATCTTTATGCTTATGTCTTTGTATATTTACACATGCTAATGTAGAAAGACATTTTGCTACAGAGATAACAAATCCTGCTAAAAACATTACAACTGTAAAAACATCAGAGGTGTCTTTAATTACACCTAACAAAAATAGAGGAGACTGCAGAGTTGTCATGGGGACCATCACCCAGGAAGATGGGGAACCACTCTGGAGGCAGGAAAATTATAAATTTAATGAGAAGTAAAGGCATTTTCTCATTCTCGTGATTGTACAAACTAAAGCAAATATATGACTTTCTGAGAAAAAGGGAAGTTAACTAATTGGCAATTAGCAAAAATCTCCGTGGAACATGCTCAGGGCCAGGAGTACAAGGATAACAGTGAAAGAGTGTCCAAAAAAAGCATAAAAGAAATAACACAAATTAATTTTTGTGTTCAATAAGTTGTTACTGCAATTCTTTTCCTCTTTTGCCTGTGACATTCTGGAAAGATTGCGATTTCAGTGGTTAACTTATAATTTTGCATATTTCATTAAAACATTTTGTTCTTCTTTGTGCTTGTCCTCTTTCACCTTGATTTTAACTTGAATATATGCCCATATTTTCTCTTACATAATAGTAATTGAGGTAATAATACAGTGACACAGAGGTATAATTCATCCCTGAAGGTTTCAACGCGTACTGAGTGTCAAGAGAAAATCTTCTAATGGACTGCCACACAATCCAAAATTAAGGTACTTTCAGGTAACGCAGGACAACAACTGAACAACCCAATAGAAGGTAGACAGCCTTGAAATGCAACAGGCAGAATACAGTCATCTATTGAAAGGAAAGTCAGAGGGAAACTTATGCAGACAAGCATGTAATTACCTAGGCTGAAATTTGGCCAGGATACTAAGTCAACACAGCTTTAGTTTTTCATAGATAAATGGGTCAGATGCTGAGTTAATATTTGCACGCCAATAGTCGAGGATTGAGCAGCAACGCAGCGGATCACTGGTGAAGCACAGGCTGGGGAAAGAACCAGCGCGTTATTTTAAGTAATTTTCCACCCCAACTGTACTCTGTTTGATCAGGCTTAGAAATATCCTAAGCAAAACTGACAGCAATACAAAAAGGAAGGAAGGGGAAAAGAGGAACAGTGTTGCACCACAGAGAAGTCATAAAGTGCTTACTGTTTTGAGATGAGTTGTGGATGAGTAAGGTGGGGGAAAGTTTTCCAGGGAAAAGCTCTGTGAAGTTTCCATATAAATAAAAATATTTTGGGCATGATTCTGTTCTCCTTCCTGCAAATGGGGAGTAACTCCACTCAAGACAACCCTGTAAATCTTGTTCAAGAGGGTCTGTTGTGAGATGAATGATCACGGATGCACTAAAGAAAGGTAACCACCCGCTATCAGATGAGATTTTTACAGCTCTTGCCTGCTGTAAGATAACAGCTGTGTTCAGAGAAGTGCTGCAAAATACCAAATCCATTGCTTTGATCGATACCAGGGGATGTGTAGTGATAACACTAACTGGATGCAGACGGTTGCTTCAGGTACCAGCTGTCACTCTCTAGAGGGAACAACCTGGACGGTTGTGCAACAGATCCTGTACTGCCAGTCACGGCTTTCGGCCGCAGGCAGAGTGTGTGCCAATAACCTGACTACATAGCACAGAACTGGGGAAAATCTGACGGGCCAGAATTAGTGAACTAGAAAAATGTTCTCTTTCCCTCCTTGACCTGTAAACTCTGCTGGTTTTCTCTTCTGACTAGACTTCCCACCTAGCCTATGCTTCAAATGTCACGCTCAGATTTTCACAGTAAAAACAAAACCAAAAACCAATAGATGGAATAGTTACCACAGAGTAACTCTGAACAGTACAGAACAGGCAGATTTACTGCTTCAGGGATTTTCTACTAAAGGGTATTGTTATGAAGATAAACTGCCTAAAATGTGATAACATCCACTCATCTGATGAAGCACTGAGGCAGGTGTTCACCCAACAGGGCAAGAAGAGAACTGCCCGTTTCCTGGCTCCTAATATTTTCTCAGAAGTAATCTTAGGTTTGCTAAACTTTTGCTGCCAGGTCTTAAATTCCCGTGATTCTGTAGGTACCCAGCTCCCTTTCAAGCAAGGTGTTCTTCATTATTTAGTTGTTACTCATAGGGAATTAAATGTCCTTGGTAAATGTATAGATCTAGAAATCACTCCGGAGTCTTGGAGAGGTCTGCTGCTTCTGGAGCAAGGGACACTGAGGATGAAAACAAGGGATTTATCAGCCTTGGAACAAAGCACACTGGCTCCGACCAGAGGCCCATGGAGGGCAGTATTTCTCCAAGAGCAGCAGTATCCCACAGAGGAAGGGGACATGACATGAATATACTGGTGTTCCTGACTATCCTCCTGGGACTGGGCTGTGGGTCAGGGAATTCCTGACCCAGAAAGCAGTCTTTGCACTTGGTAGCCACTTACAGTTCCTTGTGCCATTAGTTGGTCCTGCTCTGTTTGAACTCATATAACACTACCTAGCATCTAGCAAGAAGTTCCACAGCCCAATTCCAGAGACCATAAAGCAGTAGCTGATGTCATTGCTTTAGAGAAGGCCCCTGTTAGTTTCATCCAGTAGCTCCATGCTCTTGCATTAGGAGAGAAGCTGGCCAGCTCTGCTTACCTTCCCCACGTGCCACGATTCTGTAGGTACTCAGCTTCCTTCCAAGCAAGCTGTTCTTCATTTTTAAGTTGTTCCTCATAGGGAAGCACTTCCACATCTTTGACTACCCTAATTGCTCTTCTTTGCACTGCTTTCATTTCTCTACCATTCTTTTCTGAAATTCAGGAGGACCAGAAATGCACACAGTCTTCAAGACATGGGTGCACCATGTGGTTCTATAATGGTATAAAGACACTCACTTTGTTCTCTGCTTCTCTCTAATAATTCATAGCAGCCCGTTATGGTTTATGTAGCCATCAAGCACTATGCTGACATCTTCATGGAACTGTAATAACCCCAGCAATATTTCCCCCCCCCCCAATAGCAGCAATAGTCAACCCAGGGCAAATCATTTTGCATATAAAACTGGAATTATTTTTTCCCCCACATACATCAGTTTACATTTATCTGTACTGAATGGTATCTGTCATTTGATTGCACATACAGTGTTGCAAAGTCCAGATATTTCTTCATAATGGGCCCTTACGAATGCTGTGTGACACAGCACCACTGAACCGTTTCCCTTGTCTCTCCCTTTCCAGAGTATTTGTAAAAAACACAGCTCCTAGTAGTAACCATCTCACCATTTAATTCACTGCTTTTCCTCATTTTCCAAACACCACTTCATCAATGAGAGGATCTTCTCATGGCTACTGTAGTTACTGAGCTTTCCTAGGAGCCTCTGACAGACATCTCACACGGGTCTCCCAGATTTCAGGCTGTAATCACTTCCTAAGTCCTAAAAACTGTCTGTGGTTCTTCTCTTATCCACACACTAACCCAAATAAAATTCTTCCACAGCAGAACTTCCACTAAACACACAGTTTTAATCCATTACCCTCTCAAGGGACAACCTCTGAAGCATTACGAGTGATTTGTAAGATATTCGCATCATTTATCCCTGAAAGGGGAATTGCATTAGCTTCATACCTTAAGTTCATGCTCTTAAAGGAGATAAAAAAAGTGCTAACTGCACAAAAATAATATGAACAAATGGATCTTGAAATCATCAGTCTGTCTAATTTCTCGGTAATTCCCAGTATCTTGTTTCATCAGAGATTTTTCCTCCTTTTAGCCATCAGCTAATCACGAGCTGAACTGGATTAGCTTTAACTTACAGCATGGAAAGGAAAGCTGTTATCAGTAGAGTTGTGATTTAGCCTTCCCTGGAGCTAGGATATTCTTAACTGTTTGCATTACATAGCACCCAGGACCAAGGTTTTACTGTGCAGTCAGCTGTAGAGCACAGCAGAACCAGCTTGGTTGATCTAAACCAGGATGAGAAGAATTCCCCCCCTGCTCAGGATGAGGCTCTCCCCAAACCTCGTGCTGCCTGGGCACGAGCGTGTGACATCCAAGCTATCCTGACCGAGTGCCCGTTGGCCTGTAGAGGGGAGAGGCATCAGAGGTGTCCAAGAAAGCAGCACCTCTCTGGAAATAAACCCTTGTAGTCAATACCGTGAACACTTTGTCTCGCACAGCTCAGCCACGTTAGTGTAACATTTGCCATTCCACCCACCAGGCGTGGAGAACACTGCGGATACCAATGGGATCACACTGAACACAACCCCGGGCCATGTCAGCTGGCCATGGGATCTGGCACACGCCACGGCAGGCAGCTTTTATGGACAAAGGCAGAATGGAAATCTAACCCCCCCCTTCTGTAATGGGCTTTTAGGGACTGGTTTTCTGACTCCAGTTATGAAAACTTCTAACAACCTGCTAACTGCTCTAGTTTGTCTCTGATGGAAAAATACTTGTAATAGAAGCACCAATGGTGTCAAGAGGCTTTAAAAATGCCCAGAGGGATGTGACTGCTGGAGCACACAGGATGACTGTGGCCATTTGCTAAGCACTTGCGTTCAACACACTGTGGATGCACACGTGATGGGAAAACACACACAAAAAGGTAAATGAACTAAGGATGATGTGTTAGGGGCTGGTGATAATAAAACATAGACTAAGACAGTGAATGCACATGGGTTTTCAATTGTCTTCTAGGCGTCTGCTAAATCTGTCTTGCAACCACCTAAGCAATCTGGATAGATAAAATCTGTAACAAAATATTTCCCATCAAATGTCCTGGGTTTTTTTGTTTGTTTGTTGGTTTGGTTTTGTTTTTTAATTGTTCACAGTGGAACTAAGCAGACATTTTTCACAAAGACCTCGGTGTTGCACTCACATGGATTTCTGCCTGTGAGCAGGAGGGAGGGAGGTACAGTTTGCTTCTGGACTGAAAAAAAATCTATTTTGCAGAAAATGCCAATACAAACATTTTTAATGTCAGTTTTCTTAGCAAAAATGAGATTATTTTCCCCTTAAGGTAGCTGAAGGGCAAATATAAAGCCTGCAGTCTTAATTGGATTTTGAGTATTCAAAACTGACCCACATAGAGCCTTATCTATACAAAGGCATCCTCACCGCAGCTCACGGCAGCTCAGCACTCTACCCAGACTGTCAGGATCAGCAGTCAAGGCTCGTCAGCTCTGGTAGCTCTTTTCAAAAGCCAAATTGCTCCGAGCTGGCTTAAGCTAATCTACCACTGCAAGTGGCTGCAGGAACTTAGGGGCTGTGCACACTCAGCATCCCACCATCATCATCACTGAGGGTGAACTGCTAGTGACAGTGGTACACCTTTGGTATTAAAATAATCATCAAAATCCAGTTAAATAAGTTGTAATGCAGGCAAGGTTCAGGTGTGGTGGAGAGACACGTACGAAAGGTACAAACTACATCTTCCAGCAGAGAGAGTGTGTTCACCTTCTATTTTTCTCTCAGGCTGTGAAGTAGGGGGAGCATTGGTAGGTTGACGAGTTGGAGTGACAACAGTCGATTGATTTCTAAACTAACTAAGCATACTTGCATGGAATTCAATAGGTTGTAGAGCATCAGAAAGCTCCGACCTTGCCTTGCTGCCAAAATGAGGATGTCTATCTTCGAAAATCCCTTGCAGAGAAATTGGATACTGGGTATCAGGGAGACACAGAAGTTAGTTGCCTTAATGTTATATTAAGCAGCTTAAATCACTGGTAATGTTGCCAGGAACCATAAAGAACTGACTGAATTTTTTAATGAGAGATGAGGACTGCAGGATGAACACAGACGCTGGCACAACAGTTTAAACTAACATGCACTTACACAGCATAAACAAAATCTTTCCAGCACACCACTGAAGAGACAGATTTTGTTTCCAAATGCTTATCAGTGGAATATTTAAGGAATTCACTTTATGAAATAGTTGAAATGGATTTAACCATCAGCAACACATGAAGTCCATTCACCCCATGACGACAGAGCTGGTACTCTGAGCTGGTACAGATATTTTAAGTTCATGCTGCCTTTAATTTTGTTATAAGAATATCTTTCACAAGAAAACCCTGTGGTTTACACAAGGAAATTCCACAAATCTATCCCTATTTTGTTGCAGAACAATAGAAAATAATATTGTAATGTACAGATTTACATATAAATTCATTTAAAATAGCTTTTCTGATTCTTCAACAAATATTTACACACATGGACAAGAAAATACAAGACACAACAATAACTTCTATATGCTTGCAGTGAAAATCAAACGAGAATCTCAAGAAATGGCTTTAAGGTAACAGTTCATAACTGAAAGCTCAAAAGGTAAAAAAATACCACAAGATGCTCGTTTTGCAAGTAACTACAATTATCCCATAGTACAGCTAGGAAAGTAGGAAGACTTTTCCAAACAGAAATAAATGAAAAAGGAATGAATAAAAATCTGATGTCACTTTGGTAGCAGTGAGAAAAAGAAAGCAAAAGACTGGGTGATAAGAATCTAGGAGAAAAAACAAGTGACAAAAAATCTAGACAGGTGTAGGTTGAAAGGCCAAAATGAGGCCAAAAGAGACTAAGCAGCCCATGGATATTTTTTTAAGCAGTATCAGAAGTTCTGCCCAATATACAAGCAGAAAGATTCTCAGTAAATAACAGGTACAAAAAAAAAAAGCAACATTCAAGATATGCCTACGTTGTCTGAAATAGATCAAGCCTAAAAGGTGGACAAGATTTGCTGATAAAGATCTTCTGACAGTCTCACATTGACTTTAAAAAGTGCCAGGAATTACAAAAGTGAGCAAATACAAAAAGGAAAACTTGGTTGTTAAACAAGTAACAAATACTCCATTAATCATCTCATACTTTAAAAAATAATGCAGGAAGTACAAAAGACACCAGTGCAGGCATTGCAGATGGTGGTAGCATTGGCAGCATCAACATCTGGAAAAAAAACTCATTCTCAACACTGGGGCTGGATGGAAATAAAAATCAAGAGCACTTTCCTTCCTCAGCCCGTTAAGAAGCGAGTCGTTTTCTGGACCAGAAAGCACCAAGCATATCTTAAAGCATCAGTTCCAAGTGGCTGTTCTCAGCTTGTAGAGCTCATGTGAGGTGACAAGCACTATTCATGAAAACTATTAGAAATTTCCAAAGAGCTTTTGATAGCAATTGTGCTGTCATTGAGGGTCCAGGTATTTGTAATGATAACTGGAATAAGACCAGTTATCTGGTATGTGTAATACCAGTTAACTGGAATGGATAATACTCCTGGTATTGGTAATAGTGGTCATGACTGCACTGAAACACAATCAGCTGCAATGACCAAGGGAGAATTTTCATGGAGAAATGGTACCTTTGCATGATTTTCATTTCACTTACCAAGTGGAAGAAATAGACCATTTATTAGCAGATGCCGCAAAACAGATCAGTCACTTTGTTGACAGGGGGGCAAAAGAGATGGCTTTTAATTATTTTATTTTTAATTTTT
>JANHFX010018877.1:0-19850 GCA_027560015.1 Chloroceryle amazona | reverse complement strand
CCCTGCCAATGGCAGGGACACCTCCCACTAGAGCAGGGTGCTCAGAGCCCCATCCAGCCTGGGCTTAAAAACCTCCAGGCTGGGGCTTCCCCCACCTCTCTGGGCAGCCTGTTCCAGTGCCTCCCCACCCTCATGGCGAAGAAATTCTTCCCAATGTCTGACCTGAATCGACCTCTCTCATTATTCCAAACCAGCCCCACAATAGAGAGATGAACAACAATAAATTGTTATCACTTCAGGAAGTGGAATACACGATGATGATTAAACTGTGCTAGAATTCAAGCAATGAAAACCAAGGCAGGAAGCTACTTTTATAAACCTGTAAAAACAGTGAAGAATCAAACCTGATATTAAATACACATTTTCAATTGCATTATGAGGTCTGTTCTCCTTGCCTGGAGCAGAGTCATGGAATTCCACAAGAGCATTTGATAAAAGGCATTAACTCATTTAAAAGACCTCACAGGAGACCTTCAGAATCCCTTCACCACTACTACATGGTCAGGTACAGTAGAGTGAGCACACAAACATAAAGTATTAAAGCCTAACAAGGAGGAAGTGACAGATGTCATTAGCACATGCTTTAAGAATGCTGCTGATATGACTCTCATATCAAGTGATAAGCTGAAGACTGATGGAAAGCAAAAAAAAGAGATCTGGAACAGTAATAGAGAATGAGAGGCACCTCTCCAGGTAATCAATGTAAAGAGAAAATTATGGGTCTTGACATAACTGTTCGGTCCCCAACTGGCCCCAAAGGTGCAGGAATAGAAACAAACCCCATCCAAATCCTTCAAAACATCTGTTCAAGCCATCTCAGATGAGGATGTTGACACACGGGACATGAGATAATATTTTACCATTGACCTACCCATGGTAGTGTTTCTAAGCTTCACTTTAGTGCTTCCTATTGCCGAACATCAGGCAGAGCAGTTAAGCCGAACAAGGCTTCTTCATAACATCTGTCTCTGAATGCCAAAAAGAACTGCCAAAAAAAGAGACTAAAAAGTGTCTGCCACAGGAGGAGCCGTCCACTGTTTCTCTACCGTAGTCAGAGGGCTGCTCCAAAGTCTGGCACAACGTCACAGGCTTGCTTCGGTGAGAGAAACAGAGCCTACTTTAGGATGACTCCCTGGCACCAGCAACATAAGGGACTTTTCATTGAAAAAACAGAGGCTCTGGAGCCAAGAGAGTTTGTAGTTAAGGACAGCAACCATTTTGTTATGCAGAAAAACTTGTGACAGAAACCTAACTCTGCCTCAGTATGCCCACTGCCTCAGAGAAGTTAGGAAGCAAGACTTCCCATTTTGGAGAGAAGCTCTCCGTTCATTCCAAGGAATAAAATGCAGTCAAGAATTTGGGCAGCACAAGCTATTCCACAGTGTCTTGCCAATATTTTTGACTGGTGGGTAGAGAGCATCTGGAAGGGAACAGCCCGTATCAGGAGTGTCTGGGACCTGTCTGCAGAGAGTGCAGCACGACTGCAGGCAGGCACCACGGACTGTGCAAGGAGGAAGCTTGTCACATCCTATGGAAGGCAGATAGGTTGCAACATTTCCTAGATATTTGAGTGTTGTTTTTCCAGAGGAACTGCTGTTAAGTCTGTAGAATCTCTCATAAACATGGTGCTAAGGCTTTTCCATAACCGATGTCAGCAGAGAGAAAAATGTGTAAACACTTGGAGGAATCAAGACACAAACCCAGGCCAATGCAAACATCATGTTTCCCATTGTCTACTTTTCCTATCAGCAACAGGGAGTGACTTTTATTACATATTATTGTAAATCAGAATGTTCCCAAATTATTTCATGAGTCATGTATTTATTTACTGGTAGATTTCTCTTTTCTTTTTTCTTTCTTTTCTTTTTATTATGTTTTTAAGCTCTTGAATTTCTTATGCAGTTATCCTTAACAGAGCTATAGGAAAGGAAACTTTTCTACTACAAAACCAAAACAAAACAAGAACCACCAAACCAACCAACCAACCAACCAAAACCCCAACAAAAGTATTTATTTTTCTCTTGTTCTTCTTTCAGAGAAACTCCAAATCACCTCAAAGCTCTTATGAAAATCTAGACAAGCTTTCTCTGAAACAATACACGATATAACAAGTCACAGCCTCCCTGGAGATGTGAGATTCCACAATTCAAAACCAGCTCAGGCAAAGTCCCACCAGAGAAATGAGTGGTTCTCCTCCAGCCTCGGCGAGTGCACTAATTGCCAGCTTTCTGCTATTCCCAGGTGAGCTGCTCTCAATTATTCCACTGGAGTAACCTCGTCTTGTATAACTAATTACACATTCCCAGGGCTAACAAGGCTGTTTCTCTAAGCCCATTGGTTACGGGACTCATCTCAAGTTGTGAAAGATCCAGATTCAATTAGTATTTTAATTACTTACATAAAGCAGAACTATTTTCACTGGAGAGACCGAAATCGTTCCACCCCAAAAACTGCCTCAAGGTTAAGCCATTCTTATAGGACACAAGTGACAATTTCAGGCTCTCAACCTGAACTATATTCATAGGACCTAAATGTGTGACATTGTGTGTGCTTTGCCAGGTTAGGTGCTCCCATCTGGACACCCCAAGCTTCCTCTGTCGAGAGGTTATAAACGTTGATGTTGAGAGACTGCCCTAGATGGAGCTGTAACTACAAAAATATGCATATGCACCCAGGTATGGATGAATGGTAACACTCCCTAAATTCTTTTCTTGGCATAAAGAGTAAGAAAAACATGCTTTAAAATAGAAACAACAAATATTCCAAGAGAGAGCCTGATAATTATTTCAGGCACACAAACTCCCCTACGGTGGATATTCTGCAACCTGAAGGCCATGAAGACCATCCTTTTCATAAGACATGGGAAGAGGAGTCTAGAACTCCTGTTCCTTCACAACCTTGGTTTCTCACTGAATACACGGTGGGTGGAGATGTAAATTAACCTGCCTAATACATCTGCACATACTTATGTAAAGGATTAAATTCACATAGGCACAGTATAGACGGTGCTCCCAACCTGTTCAAGCCTGTTACGGTCATCCACAGTTCACATCTCTCCCCACACATCATGTACACTGACAGCTCAAGGGACCTGAGTATTTCAATCTGTGACCAGCATATGCCTTATAGGTCAAAACCTGGAACCGAGCAACATTTTACTCTGGACATTTTCAGAATGTGAATCTGATTCAATTTTGCTTGCAATATTTTGGAATTTTCCCTTAGGAAAATGAGAATCATTGTTCCAAGCAGTTTGTACTTCACAATATTGATATTCTAAAGCACGGTATTTCATGTTTAATGTCTTGCATGAACATTTCTGATGGCTTGAATGTTCTGGGGACAAAAGCAATTATTGAAGCTTTAGAACTTCCCCAGAGGACGGGAATTGCATTTGGCAACCACTTCAGTAATGTCTCAAAGGAGAATTACTCTGGACACCTTGTGTTGAATTAAACAGTTCTGGGGAGTTCAACATTTTCAGCTCAAACCCTCTTTAAAGAACCCTGCCACTCGATGGCACGTGTAGCTGCCTCTGTTTCTAAGGAACCTATAAATGGAAGTGGCATTGGTACTCATGACTCATACGTTGGCAGCACTGTGTGGGTAATTCAGCACAGCGTGTTCCCACCCCAAGATTGATCTACCTGGCTGGAACCTGTTTTCACTTATCTCCTTCTTAATACAATTAATATCTGTCTCCTGTCTCTTAAAATAGACATGAATGCAAGAGGATTCAAGTAACATTGGTTTGATATTTACAGGTTAATAATATTTTATCTTCACTGAAGCTCTGTAAACATAATAATAATGTTTCCTTTGCTCAAGGGTCCATGAAGTTTTATGAGTTATCTGGTGTGGTCGTGATTTTGCTGGGTCTGATAGCCATAATATTAATCAGAAATTACTCATCTGATCCTTTCAGACAAGCAGTCCTGATCCTACAGTCTGATGTGAGGGGCAGCTGAGGGAACTGGGGTTGTTTAGCCCGGAGAAAAGATGACTGAGGGGAGACCTGATCACTCTCTACAACCACCTGAAACAGGTTATAGAGAAGAGGAGGTCGGGCTCTTCTCCCAGGTAACCAGCAACAGGACAAGAGGAAATTACCTCAAGCTGCACGAGAGGAGGTTTAGATTTAATATTAGGATTTTTTTTTCCACAGAAAGGGTTGTAAAGAGAACAGGCTGCCCAGGGAAGTGGTGGAGTCACCATCCCTGTAGGTGTTTAAAAGACATGTAGATGTGGGGTTTAGGATATAGTTTAGTGGTGACCTGGCAGTCTTAGGTTAACAGTTGGACTCGATGATCTTAAAGGTCTCTTACAACCAGAACAATGCCGTGATTCAACAGCTCAAAGCTTTGCCCATTCCTCTAATGTTTTTTTTTAAATATTATTTTAGTAAATAGAAATTACACGTTGTGGAATTTAATGCCCTTTTTAATTTAGTCTGGTTCTCCAGCCTCCCTTTTCTAATAACACATCAAGCAAGCAACTTCAACAAGTTTTCCTGTCTTACATAACCAGCCCCTTATTCAGTGGCAAGTAATCCTGAACAAGTAAGATTCACACTACAGAACTCCTCAGGAAGGAAGATAGCCTCTGCTCCTGTGTTGTCACTTGCAATCAAACTAGTTCTGCTCAGCTCCTCAGCACTCACTCCTACAGCCCTGTGAAGGACCACAAGGCAAATGGCTTTACCTGAGCACCAGCAGAACGTTTGCAAAAGAGTCTTCAGGGAAGGGATTTGCGAAGACTTCTGCAAGGAAACCCCTCAAGTACCGTCTGCCAGTTAAAACATCTACTCCCTGCACACTGGTGTAGACAAGTGAGAACAGAGGCGGGCTCTGAGACTGACGTTTGAACAACATAAGCAGACACTACCCACCTCCAAGAGCTCACATTGGGGTGGGTGATGAACAAGGACTCGATGCTACACCCACTATTTTTTTTTTGCTAAAGAATTGCAACATGCTCAAGAAAAGGAACCCAATCTAGTGAAAATTTACTAGGTTAAAGAGAACTGATAAGACAAAACCAAAATATGAACCATTAAACAGTATTTTCTGTAGATCAGGAAAAGTCTAACAAGAACAGGCAAAAAAACCCACAAACCCACACTGTGCTGTTGAAGATTGCTGAGATACGATACCAAAACACGGGACAAAAATATCTTCCTTGCAGAAGACATTTTGGTTAAGCACAGTTCCTAGCCTGGAGCCTCTTTTATTGGCAATTTTGTACTCCCTTTTTTGAGTAGAGGAAACCCAGGACATCACAGGGGCAATTTTGATGCTAAGAGAACAGGTGTAGGAATCTTCCCCACATTCTATGCTATTGAATTTTGGATTTTGTTTTTCTCTCTTCTTTCCACTCCACTGTGATCCCAGTCATTGAATGAACCAGAACACAGGTAATTTGCAATGATTTAAAAACCACCACCCTTCCAGGCCTAGAAAATCCTTATCCAGATACCCACAAACAAGTTGTTAACACAGTCAAATTCCACTAGGAATACAGATAATGACAGAGAAAAGAAGAAAGAAAAAGCCCTAAAGAAATGGTAACGAGTACAAGAAAAATCACCTTTCAGTAGTCACAGGAAATTGAAAAAGAGAGGGGCTGTGGTTTAATTGAGAAGATAGAGCTCTCAGGCATATGAGTCTCTGGAGAAATAAGAGACATCCTATTGAATGAAGTTCCAACCGTTCCAGGAAAGAGAGCTGATATTAATTTCCAACTCTGAGGACCCAGGTCCATCTTGAACCTCAGGGAGGCAAAACTGGTGAAATAGAAGTTCACTGAGAGCAAAAGACAGCGCCAAAGACAGCAGGCTCCTTGCTCTGTCCACGTCTGCAGAGCTACGGTGTGTGCTGAAAGGGGACTTGATTTGTGGGGGTAAGTGGCTGAGGCAGGTAAGCTGGCTGGAGATAGGCTGAACTGTGCATTTAGAACACACTGAAGGACTGCTGAAGTTGGTTGACCCTGCTGCTTAATAATTGCTCAGCCTTTCCAGCTTCCCTCTATCCTCTTGTACTAACAGCTGCTGAGTGATGCTCTCCCATATCCCATGCTACATTCTCACCATATCCACAGAAAGGCTGCATAAAGAAGCAATGAATATATAATCGTGACAAAATAGAGGGATGGCCATTAACTGGTACCTTCTTTAAATGGAGGAATAACAGGTTATGTGTAGGAAACACATTTTCAAGGGGTTTGAAATGCCTTGCCCTTTCATCAGCTATTTGGAAACATGGACCGGGACGTGCTGATCGAAAGCAAAAATTTGCCTTTGCTTTCATGCACACTCTGGCTTCCAGGGACAACTTCTCATGTCTTTTGTTATAAAGAATTCTTTTAGTAAGAGGCTGAATAGAAGCAGATGGGGTGAGGGGAAGAGAGGAAGGGAAGAAATATCTTCTAGCCCCAGACTAAACCATGATAAAAATTTCCATCTAGACTACAACAATATTTGCCTCGAGAAAGTAGTTTATTCAGCTGCTTAGGAAAGAGGCTCAAATACTTTCTGATAATGTGCTTTCCTAAGGATGCTGGTGATTCAGAAGCAGTATGTGCCACAGAGCCACCAAATGAGATTGGGGGTGGGAAGTACGCTCTCTAATTTTTAGCATTACACTACTACAGACAATCAAAAATAAATACCTAGAAGGGAATCTTCTCCAGCTCTCCAGAATTAGTCTGAGAAAACCCCGTCTGTTTCTATGGGTAGGACTCTTTCTCAGAAAGCCCAAGGTCAACTTGCTGCTCTGTTACAGACTCCCTTGGAAGTCCCTTGGGCATACCTGTGTGGGTTAATTCCAACAGTCTGCATCTTTCTCCCCACAGACCCTCATGAAACAACCCCCTGCGAGTCTTTCTAAATCAGGAGAACATGACCTGCATTCTGCTTGGCTGTGGCACCACTATGAGCAGCTCCTGTTCTTGAGGGGCAAACTGAAGCATTTCTTCTTGAGCTCAGCTGTGCAAACGCCCTTGTCAGTAACACCCCCAGCAACACCTCAAAGTATTCGGGGACATGAGACAACACTAAGATATCTTCTTTGGTACCAGCCCTCTTGCATTTCGCGGGAGGGATTTGTCAAAGTTTAAGTGAGGAGATCAGAGACCAAATGGTTTCTGCTCAGAGCCTTTACCACGCTCATCTCGCCAGTGTATAAGACTGGGAACATTAAAGGTTTTGATGCAGCTGCTAGGACCAGCTCATGCTTTTGTGCATATTACATATTTAACTCAGCTGACAGATTCAATTTCAACTTCAGGGTTGAAGAAGCGTAAAAAGCAGCACAGCAACAGGTCTGATGTGACCCGAGACAAAATACAACAGACACTGCAAACAGCAGAGCATAACCATGCAATCAGCTTTTGTCCCATCTTCGTATCAACAGCTTAGCACAACACAGAACGCACTGCTGATCGCTCACCAGACTCCTCTTGTAAAGATACATGATTGAAAAGGGCCTGCAAGAGTCTTCTCTTTACTGTGTATTACATGTGATTCAGGAGTCATCTCTGCCATACCCCTTCATTTTATTATTTTTCTTAAATACAATTGTATGTTAGTGTAACTTCTTTCTCAGACAAAATATAACCATAAAATTGTCAAGGGAAGAAAATGCTGAATGAGATATGGTGTATGTTAGAAGTATCAACAAGTAGGTCTGCTGCTGTTAGAAGGCAGGGCTATGACACTTTAATATTAAGAATGATGCTTCCTTTATGGGATTTTATTCTAGAAAACTTTAGCTACTTCAGAAGCACTGACTCCAGTGACTCTCCTGCCTCAGGACTTTTGTAAGGAAGCTTCAATTAGAACAGTTCAGCTCACTTATGATTTTTTTCCCCCAGAATACTTTCATTTTCCTATGTATGTCACAGTTTCCCCATCTTCAAGCTGGAAAACAGCCCCATTTCTCTCCTAACGGGGTTTTTGCCAAAGCACCCCAGATGCTAACAACGCACAGTACATAACAGCACCTCAAGAAATGAACAAAGTGATCTTCAGAGCAGGTAACAGTGACACCTATTAAGTTCAACCCTTCAGCCATGTGTTGAAAGAGGAGGAAAGAAGAGTCAGCATATGCTAATTAGCCAAACACTCTCAATCCTGTTCAATGAAAGAGGCACTGCCAAAAAAAGTGTTTGCAAGACTGTGTAATTAAATGCAGCATCAGACCACAGTCACAAGTATTCAAAATCCCAAGTTTATCTCTTTAACCCTTATCTTTTGAATGTTTTGGCTTAGAACAATAAAATTACTTCCTTCTGGTAGCTTTCTGTAAGTCAAATGGAATTTGACAACATTTTAAATTGCATTTTATTACTGCTGAGTTCATTGGAAGTTAATCGCATCCTGAAGTTTGAAGGCAGGGGCAGAATATCTTCAGTCTTCAAAGACTGATTTGCTGGGACCGTTTCATTTTGGGGGCAATTTTCCATACTACTATTTTTGTAATGGGAATTCTTCCAGAATAGATGGAAGAATGGAGCTCCTGTGACTCTTACCTGGACATGGGGGAGGAGCCCAGTTCTTGCTTGGTCTGCATCAAGGGCTTCTGCATTCAATTGTTTTTATGAACATTTCTGTATGCCTCTATCTCTCAATGTTGCTTTATCCCTTTATCATTTAATTAAATCACCAATAATTGAATTTTGTAGACAAAGCTGAAAAAAAAAGTACTAAAAGCCAAAGTTAAAAGACACTGAAGATGTATTTCACAAACTGGGAGTCTGGTAATTAAAGTCACCAACTCTTCCTTGCTTCAGCAGAGTTCTGTGGAGAAATGTGCTACAAATGGCTTTTGGCTGCTTGGCAAAGCCTCAGTCATTCTGACATGCATACAGCAAGACGACTGCTAACTCAGTGTCAAAATAATATCTCCGTGATCTTCCAGGTCACTCCTGAACAGCAAGGTTATTGGCCAAGTAAAACGAAAAAGAAAAAAATATATAGGGTAAGTTCAGGTCAACAGAAGCCCTGCAAGAGACGAGTTCAGTGAGGAAGGTACTCAGTGGAATGAAAACTCCCATCTGCCTTTTCTTCTCAAAACAACACCGAGACATTATATGAGCTTCCCTCATCACAGCTTCACAAGAGTCAGCCTCGAGATGATGGAAACACTATTAACTGGCTCATCTCTCACTAATTTACACAGTTAAAAGGAACAGATTACACTAAGATGTTGCAAAAATAATCCATAGAAAGTATTTATACTGCATGCCTTTAATTGAGGATCCTCTTAATTCATATCTGGAACAGCCACTACCACTGAGATAATGCTTAAAGTTCCCAGATCTTAAAATCAAGGGATTTGATTGATATCAGATATACTGATATCCTGATCACTCAAAAGGTTATGGTGGCACTTGCCTTATTCGTAAGGAAGCTAAATAGCTTCATCACAGCTTTCAAAGCTCTTTGTGCCCTCAGAGAAATCATATAAAGCCTAACTGTCATTAGGACAAACAGCACGACACATAGGAGCAGAACAAAAAGCAGAAGACAAACCCAATACACTTAAAATCCAGATTGTATTACAACTGAGGTTCATTTTAAAATACAAAGATGTGACAGATCAGATCTGTGGGAGGTTGTTTTATAATGTGCTAGAAATATTAAAACAAAATAAAATTTAGGCACCAATTTATTTTTGAGTGTAAGTCTACCAACTTCAGTGGAGCTACAGCAAAGACAGATTTGGCCTGAAACATTACCTGAAGCATTCAGAGGTTGAGGTTACTCGGAAATTTACAATGTTTGAATGCACTTCAGTTTGAATAAATGTGGAAATCATACTGTGCAACATGTTCTGAGGAGCGGGGAAAGGACCGCAGGTTTCATTCTTATCACTCTGCATTAATTTTATTCTACATTAGTTTCACTGATGCAAACCCCATTTCTTGCTTCTCCTGTAAGCAAGATCAGAATCAATCTCCAACTTTCTCGCCATCTGTTCTGAGACAGCTCCCCCCAGTCAGTCAGCTGTTGCTCCCTGGAAAAACTGAAAGCAGTGTGGTAAAGGGCTACTGGCATACTAATTCATGAACTGAAACCCACTGCAGGGAGAACCACGAACTGAAACAAATGATAGCTAATGAGGCATTGATATCTGCACCTTATGCGGCTTTGCTTTATCAAATACTTGCATACTCGAGAAAGCTCTTTATTCAGGACCATCAGCTCCCCAAGCTAAGAAACAGTCGAGTATGTTTTCTCCACATAAGATGCACTGAGTTACGCTTAAGCTTGTACAATCACGTCAATGAAGTCAGTCAGAATGTTGTAAAAGTCCTCACTTAAAACCCACAAGATATACCTGTTTCCATACTTCTCAGTTATTCACTTACACTACCGTATATTGGTGCCTGTACTCAGAAAACCAGCATCAAGGGACAAATCCAACTGTTCTCCCATAGATATATTATAACTGCATATGTTAAGCTAATCTGTAACTCAATTCTTTCAAGATACAACAGGAGATATAAGCTTAATAAACCTTTAAATACAGCTATATTTTCTTTTTTATAGGGAAAAGCGTATTTAAAATATTTGTCCTGAAAAGCACTTCAGCTGCCTCCCTCTTACTCATGGAAATCACAACTGACTTGTACACTCTACAGTCAGCTGAAAAGTCAGGGCTGCTGCAGCTACTTCATCTCTCCTACATAGCAGAAAGGTGATGTAAATCTATTTGCTCATACTTGTCAGGCAAGGGCTCCTGCATCATCCCTTAGCAGTGCACACAGATGGAAGAGAGTCTGAACTCTCAGCAATTAAAATATTCCACTAGCACTCCCTCTTTTACTTGAAAAGGGAGTCCCCTACTTATTCTGGTCAATAGGAATTGTTCAGGATACCTTGCCTCAGTCAAGTGGCTTCACGCCGTGATTTCTAGTTTAAGTTACAATTTTAATAAACTTCTTATTGTGGGAAGTGAGAGACGTGGCACCAGTCCCTCCCCATCCCAACAGAGCCACAGGTAAGGAGATATCAGACGGGGACATATTAAGGCACAGAAATATTAATTTTATAATTAGTTCTTAAGGGATTTTAACTAAGAACTAATAAAAGCTTGAAAAAAATAATCAGTTCTGTTCTAGAACTAGGAAGAAAAGCACTGCCTAAAATAATGCCTATAAACATATATGGCTAAGGCATCATACTTTTGTCAATAACCAAGCATTGCATAACTTCCTAGCATTTAAAGTTTAATAGATCAGGAATAGCTTTATGTGTTGAGACATCAGGTCATAGTTAATGTTGGAAACAGGTAGGAAAACTGAAATAATGTTCAGAGTGGATTATTTTTCTACTAATATAAGCATCTCCCAAACTACAGTATGCTTCATGGGAACAATCAATGAAATAAAAAGCTTATTACTTCCTTGGTAAATAGGTTTCGTCAGGTAAAATAGAAAATATCAAAGACAAGGATTTTGCGTGTAGGTCTTTTTTTTCCCCTCTAGTCCTCATACATCAAGTCTGAAGGGAGGGCACTCATCTGTTCCTGAGATGTATGTGTGACCATGAATGCACAACTGATCGCCCTGGAAGTTTTCCAGCAAAAGTAGCTTACCTGGGATTCTTCAAAGCATTTTAAACCTTTAAGACAAAGTTTTATCAGGGATTAGCACAATATAGTATTGTAAAAGATGCTCTAGAAGCACCTCGAGTCCTGCTGATTTACTAACTAAATCCATCACAACAGAAACATCCCATAGCTCCCTACGAGGATGCTGCAGGAGACAGTGTCAAAAGCCTTACTGAAGTTGAGGTAAACACCCCGCACTGTTCTCCCTTCATCTACTCAGCCAGTCACACCATCACAGAAGGCTATCACGCTGGCTAAGTTTGATTTTCCCTTGACAAATCTATCCTGACCACTCATCATAACCTTTTCATTAGACGTGACCTCCAGAATTAGCTGTTCCGTCACCTTTCCAAGGATGGAGGGGAGGCTGACTGGCCTCTAGCTTCCCAGATCCTCCTTCCTGCCCTTTTTGAAGACTGGAGTGATGCTGGCTTTCCTCCAGTCCTCAGGTACCTCTATGATCCTGGTCAAGCTTCCTACACTCTTGTGGCTCTGTTTTTTTGGAAGGTGAAACCAATGTAATTTTCCAAACCTTGACAGACAGGTAGTAGCGTGGTATAACTGCAGGAGTGCACTGATCCTTGCATTTATACACATGAACCGTTCAAAAATCCTTGGGTGAGAAGATCTGGGAAAGCACCAAGAGGAGCTATTATGAAAAGGCAATAGGAACACACTGTAAGAATTCCTTCCCCCAGTAAATAACTGCCTTTATTTATATACACAGGGACCAACACAAACTCAGTGAACACAAAAAAAACAGTCAGGATGTAGTTCTACAAGTTTTTAAGTGATCAGAGCAATAGGAAGGGTTAGAGCTTTTGGCCGTGCCCAAATCTCTCCGTGGCTTGTTCCGGTACTTGGCACGCACCACTCGTGGTACCAGCTTGCAAGAATGTCCCTCAGGGTGACCTTCCTAAAGAGACACGAGACGCAATACCCAGTGCAGAGGATAATCTTGGCATAAGGAAAGGGGAAAAGTGACAGCCAGAACAAAAAGGGAACTGGGCCAAAGTCTAGACATCTGAATCACCCACTTGGCCATCAGTTCCATAGCACGAGCCACATGCAATGGCACACAGCTCATGCTACAGGCAGACAAGGCTGACTACAAATCCTTACAGATCTTAAAAAAAAACCAAACCACCAACAAAAAGAAACAAAAGAACAGCATAAAAAAAAAAGCCTCCTTTCTTTTGTTAGAAGTGGAAGACAATACAGGAAATAATTCACTTTAAGTAGAGCCACTCAGTTACCTGGGTACTTGAGTCTTTGCTCTTGGACAAAACTAATGAAGCAGCTTCTGCTCTCAGTCATGCAAGCACAGGTCTGGAATAAATCAATGGCTTTCAGTGGGTCTATGATTTACACCACTGTGAATGAGAGCAAAAGTCTAACATTTTGTTAGGACAAAGATTAAGCTCTCTGAATGAACTCGGGTCTCCATACTGGTGCCAAACCCCAGATTTCTGATTTTTTTCCATGTGTTTAAATCAAGTATCTGTGAAGCTTTTTGTGCTGCTTAGACAAAACCATGCCCGAAGTAAAAGTGACGGGAATTCTACATGTTGCCAGGCTCCAAACTCTACCAAATCCTCACTCTTTGTTCTGCAACAGTAAATTAATTTCAAATGTTCCTAAGGAAAGAACGAAGGAAAAGAAGCTACACAAATATCACCCAACTGCCCCGAATAAGCCTGGAAAAGACAGCTCCTCTCAGCAATAGAGATGCCACCGAGAGCTCTGAATGACTCTGAAAGATCTTTATAAACTGTCCAGCACTAGAAGAGGATTGAACCCTGATGTTCCCTACCACTCTGAACTTCATATAAATAGAGCAACTACACCCTGCCTCTCTCGTCCTAGCAAGATTTATTACATTTGCTGATGACGCCCCTATCACATCAGGAGGAAAGGTACAAGCTCAGACTTTGAGAAGCATGGATTCAACTTTCTCCCAGGTACCAATTCCCTGTGCAGCACTGAGGAACCACCACTAGCCTGTGCCTTACTGGTCTAACTTTCCAAATACAGAATATTTTTGGAAATGTTTGGAGGTGAAGAGGAAAATACTTCAACCTGACTGGCAAAATATTTAATTTTAGTTGAAGCTACTCCCTTAAGCCTTCATGAATTTATAGAATCATAGAATTGTTAAGGTTGGAAAAGACCTCCAAGGTCATCAAGTTCAGACTTGTACCCAACACTACCATGACCACTAGACCTTGTCCTGAAGTGCCATATCCACCTGTGTTTTGAACACCTCCAGGATTGATGACTTCCCTAGGGCAGCCTTTTCCAATGCTTAACTACTCTTTCAGTAAAGAAATTCTTCCTAAGATCTGATCTGAACCTCCCCTGGCACGACTTGAGGCCATTTCCTCTTGGTTCTATTGTTAGTTACTAGGGAGAAGAGACCAACACCAGCCTCACTACAGCCTCCTGTCAGGGAGCTGTAGGGAGCAATAAGGTCACACCTCAGCCTCCTCTTCAGGCTAAGCCACCCCAGCTCCCTCAGCCTCTCCTCATGAGACACGTTCTCCAATCCCCTCACCAGCTTCATTGCCCTCCTCTGGACCTGCTCCAGCACCTCAATGTCTTTCTTGTACTGTGGTCCCCAAAACTGGACACAGCACTCAACATGCAGTCTCATCAGTGCTAAATCCAGAGTCAAAATCACTTCCTCCTGCTGGCCACACTGTTTCTGATCCAGGCCAGGATGCCATTGACCTTCCTGGGCACACTGGTGGGTCACATTCAGCCAGCTGTCAGCCAACACCCCAGGTCCTTTTCTGCCAGGCAGCTTTCCAGCCACTCCTCCCCAAGCCTGCAGCATTGCAGGGGGTTGTGACCCAAGTGCAGAATTGGATTAAACCTCATACAGCTGACCTTAGCCCACTGTTCCCCTTCACATCCAGGAAGGGATGGAGATTCTCTTTAGCTCTATCTCTTTATTCTTATGATAAATCTGAAACCCATCACCAGTAAAGCCAGAAATTTCCCAGTGAAAGAAGTGTCTTTTATTTCCACTTCAAAAATCATCTCAAAAATAAAAATAAAAATGAAATTAACAAAAATAATCTTGGCAAGTCTGAGCTTGAAAAAATTGCATCACAACTAAGTTTATTACAAACTCGTGTCAGAGTTATGACTTGCTCCATAATTACCAAATTAAAACTGCATCAAAACATGTCTTCTTATAGAATTATAAATAATTTAATGGATCAGAAGAGCTACAGGGAGCACTACGTAACATCCCTAGTTCAGTGCTATTACTCATGCAACACCAAGTACCAAATATTCTGTACAATTCTTATTTTGGTAATGGTTTTAAACAGTATATTCTATCCAAAGTCTCCTGTGTAATGAGAGGGGGAGATAAATAGCAGCTGTTGTATTAAATCATCCAAAAGAAATAAATTACCTATCTGCTGAAAATTCTGCCAGCTCAGCAGCAGCGAGCACCGTAGGCAGTCTCTGTGCAGTTAGGTTTTGCTGAAACAGGGCAGTCAGGGAAGTGCCCCCTCCACTACACCCTCAAGTTCTGAGACATCAGGGAGAGCCACACAAGACTTTAGCAGCTCATCAGCTTTTTCTTTTCTTTTAGAAAGGCTCCTTTAAAAACAAAACAAAACAAACAACAACAACAACAAAAAAAACCCTAACTCTGTAGAAATTCAAATTTGTTCTGTCATTCTTTGCTTTATAATTTTTCTTTTACTTTTCCAGCCGGATATTTTGCCTCTTTCAAACCTGATGGAATGCTTTCTAAAGGCTGCAACACCCTGCAGTGGAAGAGCTCATTCTCTCTAGGGACAGATTTTCAAGACCAGATGCTCTTTATGAACAGAGCATGCACAGAAACACTTGATCAAGAAAACCCCAAGCTGCCTCTGCCAGGGACAACCTCGCAAGGTCAATACAGTGCTTGAGCTCACAGATGCTGGTCCAGCCTCGAGACAAATGAGATCAGGCTTCTTTTGTAAAATTTTCTTTCTATTTTTTCCTTCTTAAAAGCAAGAACAAGCCAAACCAACCAAACCACTGCTCTAGGCCAGCCATAGCGCTCTGTCCTTTTCCCTCACCTGCCTTGTGTGTGTGGATTATGCATTTGGAAGACCTGACCCAGAGCAAGGTGGGAGTTTTATTTCCCATTCAGTCTCCAGTTCCTGCAGATCTCGGTCCATAAATGTAACCTTCCTGTCTCTCGGGTAGATGACCCCATCTCTCGTCACAGAATGAGCATACTTCACAGATGACTCCATAACAATCTAAAATCATTACCATCCTTCAGAGCTCACATCCTTACGAAGTGCACACTTCTGTTATAGCTCTGGGAGACCACGGCTCAGGTCTTTAACCTGTTGTCTGCAGGAAGCCACCAGAGCTCCTAGCTCCTCACACACCTTCAGCCTGTTCAGAGAGAAATCTGTTGTAATCTCTTGTAATTAATAGAGGTGCTGGTTTGCTGGTTAACTCGCCCAACTCAAGATTCTTCCTCCCACAGTCATCTTTCTCCACACTTCTTTAGTGCCCAATGCAACACCTCCGCAGCTCTGGCTGAACCCTCTGGGCACTGCCAGACTACAACGTTTTGGAAGGTTAATTTATTTCATTTTCATGATTGCAACATGATATTTGCTTCACTAGAACATGCTCTTTCCCCAGGAAACGCTTACTGTAAATGTTTGTGGCAGAGACAGGAAGCAAGAAGGTGGTCATATTACTGTTAATGTAACAGGAAAATACAAACAAAATTAACTTCTAGGGAAACATTATCCTTTTATTTGATGCTAAACGTGTTGTAGGACAAATTCTGTATATCAAGCACTGTGAACAGTTATCAAGAACCATTGTGTTGCAGTAGTTACACCTCAATCTGTATTTTAAAGCGTTTACAACCTAGATGGATTAGAGAAATGAAAGCCTTAAACAAACTTCAGTGACAGAAAATCCTACCCAGAAGTTGTACCTTCCTAGGTACCCTCCTGTGCACTTACACAAAGGATCACATCAACATAATTTCCACTTACATGGCTAGAGAAACTCCACCACTGCTACTCAACTGGGATTTATTTAAACAGGAAAAGTCTTGTTTAAAGACCAATGTTTTGCTAGGTGCACGAGCACTTATCACTATTGAAATGTACAGTTCAGTTTTCTTATCCAGAAAACTGCATTCAGAAGAAAAATAGGTCAGGGTATAAACTGCAGTAACTTTCCTGTGAAATATGTTCAGGCACAGCACTCTGTCTAGAGGCCATTACAAACATACGTACTACAGACACCGCTTCTCGGCCACATCCATCAGTGACAGCTCAAGGCAGTCTTCACATCAGAATGATATATTATTAGGCATCATAAACTTTTCCCCTAAAATTTGTGAGGCACCTCTGAAAACCATGACGTGTGTGATGCTTTGCCAAACTGCAGGGGCAAGTCGCAAGCCTGGTCTGTGCATGGGAGATGGAAGAATTCCATTTTATAGATGCACACTTTAGATCATTATGACTTTTTCCCCACAACTCCCATTCAACACAGCTTTAATTAACCAAGTTTCCTGACCACACACCAACTTTCCCCCCTGCAACACCCTCTCATCCCTCCTCAGCTCCTTCCTGCCCCTCCTGAGTGCTGGCTGGCTCAACCCTGATTCAGGGGACAGGCAAGCGCAGCGAGCACAAATCCAGCCCTCACCCCTTTGCCAGTGCCTGCAGTTGGGGTATCACCATGTTCACCTGCTCTGTCACCCACACCCCCAGAAACACTTCCTTACCTTGACCTAAGGGAAGCTTTGACAAAACATTTGTGCAAAAATTTTGGTTCTGAGGAGTCAACATTTTTCACTGGAACCAAAGTAAAGATATCTCACACCCCCCAACAAGTGTGAGGAGTTGGAAATGGGATAAACTCATCTCCACTAAACATTGTTATTCTAAAATACAACAATAAATGTCACCTGTGTTTTAAGCATAGGGAGTCCTGCCTTTTATCAACATTTAATGATTTTATTTAGATTTTCTTGTTGAGAATATTTTTTTTTTCCCCTTTTTGTTCATTCCTTTGCAGGCCATTCTTTGAGCAATTGACTAATCCGTGCAGAACAACTCAATAATGTCCAAGGTTCAATAAAGGAATTTCCATTTTTTCATATTTATTGTCCGAACTACACAGAAGCCATTCTCATAAGATTATAAAGACCTGTAAAACTATTGTCTAAAACATCTCAATACCGTTCTGAAGCAGATCTGCATGAGATTATAAGATAAAGGCTGAAGACAAACAGCTCAGCATCATGTTAAATCAGTATCACTCTCCAAACCAAAGTCCTGACCTCCTGTGCCCTACTGAGCATCATCTGTCCACAATGAAGGGCTTTCAGACTTCAGACACACACATTACGTTTGATTAGGTGTTTAAATAAAAGCAGGGAGCTAATCAGTTTAGGATTAAATGTTATTGAAAAACCCTTTAAGGTGCTTATTAATAGCTAGATCAAAAAAGGAAAAAAAAATAGTCCGAGGTTACTGCAAGTGCATCTCAGTCAGGAAACAAGCAGCTTTGGATCTTCTGTGGAGAACTTCAGGAGAAAATTTACAGAATGGGCAGCACAAATATCAGGTGTGTAGAGAGCACCACAGACAACAGATTACATGAGTAGTTACCACTGCATATTAAAAGGGGTGGGATTCAGAAGACAGAAATTTAAGGAGGAAATTTGGAAACCCATCTTCTCGCTCCTGCCACCACTATGCAGTAAGAGTTGTACCTCTGCAAACCAGGCTGAGCCAAGGCTGGTGTCCACAGTTTTAGAAGAATGTGGAGGTCAGAGAAGTTGCAGCAAGCATGAAACAACAGCTAGAGAATATCCCAAGAGACAAATACTTTCCCTTTTTGATAAACTCCATAGAATTAGCTCTTTAAAGAGGCTCCATGACTATAGGACATGTCAGATCCTCTAATTTACCTGAGCTTACATCAAGAAACAAGAAGCAGAAGCCAGAGCTCACCACTTTCCTATTTCCAGTAACAGAAAAAAGTTTTTGAGCGAGAGTTACTGGGCACAGGAACAAACTCCTAAGAGATGCAAGGAACATGACTGTCCCCTAATGTCTTTCTGTGAAGCCTGGCTGCATTCTGGACACTCCTGTAAGCACAAGCTGCAGGGCAACCCAGGGAGATAACCAGCTGGCCAAGGGGATATACAGTGCACGAGTTCATTCCAGGCTTGTACTCTGTGAATACATGAAGTAGAAAAAGCAGAATGACCTGAAAGGGCCAATTATCAGAATATGCTAAATCCCAGGAAGCATAATTGGGGATCGTTTGCTGACTGTCACCAGTAACAATTGTCACAGTTCAACAGTTATGTGCTTTGCTGCTCTTTAACAGCGGTGTACTCGCTGCTCCTGGAACTTTATGTGGTTTTCAGAGACATTCAGTGGTCGAACAACATACTGCAGGTTAATACCTCTTGGTGTAGTGAAAGCTATTAAATGTAAACACAACATAAAGGACTGCAAAAACCTTCTGCCTCCTTGTTCTAGCATGAGATTGGTTTTGGCAATATACTGATATTAGCAAAAAAATATTTTAGAAGAACAAATTTAATCTCTCCTTAAAATAAACATAAATGTTCTTTGAATAGCGGCAAAATCAGAATTTGTTATCAATAGCTTTGGAACAAGACTGACTGCCAGCAGTATCTGGAAACCTCAGTCCTAGATGAATATTCTCTAGAGGCAAAAGGTTGATGATGATGACAGCTGCCCTATTTGAAACACCACCATTGTATTACCAAATCAATCAGAAAAACTGAAACCCCATCTTCCCAGCATTCAGGTTGTCCACTTACAAAAATTTCCACCTGGCAATTTAACACCACGAGCTTAAGGGCAAAACCATCTACAACAAGCTGTCCACCTTCTGGGATTTCTCAACAGTTAGAATTCTACAATGCAAGAACTTTTGTACTAGGATTCTATGGAAGGAAAGAAGCCAGAGAGCTGTGGTCAGAGGGATGGAGTCCAGCTGGAGGCCTGGAACCAGTGGGGTTCCACAGGGGTTGATGCTGGGACCGGTCTTGTTCAACATCTTCATCAATGACCTGGATGAGGGCACAGAGTGCACTGTCAGCAGGTTTGCTGATGACACCAACGGGAGGGTTGGGCAGGAAGAAATTGGATGGAATTCAACAAGGGCCAGTGTAGAGTCTGGCACCTGGGAAAGAACAACCCC